>JAJTUV010003964.1:0-74367 GCA_021653895.1 Mastomys natalensis | reverse complement strand
CATGCACACACATAAACACAATAAAAATAAAGACAATAATAAATAAATAAGATATTGAGCTGTTGAGATGACTAAGCAAGTAAAGACACTGTCACACAACCATGATGACCAAGTTCAATTTCCAGAACCCAGAAAGACACAAGAAAACAAGTCTACAAAACTGTCCTCTAACCTCCACGCAAACACTATGGCAAGCGCCCCACACTCACAATTTACCTAAGATTTTAAAACAAAATGCAAAAGTCTACATAATGTTCATTAAATGCAAAAGTCTACATAATGTTCATTAAAAAATTACAGCATTTGTGTATGTGTGTATCTGTGGACCAAAAATACATTTAAAGTATATTGTAAGAGGCAGGCAGATTTCCCAGTTTGATGCCAGCCTGGTCTACAGAGTAAGTTTCACGACAGCCAGGGATACACAGAGAAACCCCGTCTCAAAAAACCAAAAACCAAAAAACAACAACAAAAATAAAGTATATTGTAATGCTCCGAATGACAGCTTAAATTTCTCTTTTTTCCTAAAGTCTTGAGATTTCTAAGTCTCTACATTAAACGTGTTGTTTGGGAGGAATGGGCTGTTTGTCTGTTAATAACCAGATTCCCCAGGAGTAGAGTTACAGGTTATGAACTACCGCATGAGTGTGGGGAATCACAACCCAGTCCTCTGCAAAAGCAGCCAGAGCTCTTAACCATTTCTCCAGCCCAAGTTAATTATTTTTGACACAGTTTCAAATAGTCTAAGCTGGTCATGGACAACAGTGACCCACCTGCCTCTACTCTCCATGTGACAAGGTGACACGCATGCACCAACACACCTGGTTATACATAAGGTCCTTTTTTTTTTCTTTTCTTTTTAAGGCATGTTCTTACATATCTAGCCCAAGCTAGCCTGCCCCTCAGTACAAAGTCAAGGCTGACAATGACTAATCCCGAATCCCTGATCCTCTGGAACTCACCGAGGCTTACAGAGTGTTACCATGCCCAGGTGTATGTGATGCTGGGATGAACAGGCTTCACGTACGCTAGGAAGGAACTACCAGTGGGGCCACATGCTCAGCCCAACCCTTGAGTAACCAGAAAATAACGTTACTGTAAGATCATTAAGTAAATGCATAATAAATTAAAATATTAAATTAATATTCTTCTGCCACAAATATTCCCACTGAAGTATCATTACCAAATTAAGAAATGCAAGCCAGGCATGGGAGCACACACCTGACTCCAGCACTTGGGAGACAGAGGCAGGTGGATCTCTGTGAGTTCAAGCCAGCATAGTCTACAGAGTGAGATCCAGGACAGCCAGGGCTACTTTAGTGAGACTCGGTCTGAAAAATCAACAACTCACTGGACTTGGGTTTAGTTCGTTATGAAAAAACTCAAGTGATTTCCTAGAAGCACATGCAGTATTACTCCTCACTTCTCTAATCACCAGACTCATGATGTTAACATTTATCAGGACTTTCAACCTGACTAAAAAATGTATACAAATATGGCTGAGATGATGACATTACAGAAAGGGCGAAAATCCCAACTTACCTTCCTTTTGTTGTGATAGGTAACATAAACAACAGCTGCACAGAAAGCAAAAATAAGGAGATGAAAAAAGAAATGACTATCCTCTCTGTGGGGGGGTGGGAGCTTCACGACCTGCACTGAGTCATGGAAGCCTCTGAAGCGCCTGCTCTCCTTGCTTATGGCAATGCTGAGATCCTCAGGCTCCTCATCCCGGGGGTTGGTGGTCCAGTCGTAGTCTGGCTCTCCGTAGTCACCATTGTCCAGAGTGTCTTTGACTGTGGCTGGGGAACTGTTGAGTGCCAGAAGATCCTCCTCCTCCATGCTGGGATCTTCATTGCTGTCAGCCTCGTCCTGGGGCACAGAGGGAGCAGCAGAGGGTGTGGGCGCCGCAGAGCTGCTTCCACTTTTCTCTGTACTGGCTGGGGTAAGTGTGGTGCTGATCTGGGAAACAGAAGGTTTGGTGTAGTTTCCAGGCATAGCTGAAGGAGAAACAGTACCATTGTTTGCAGCATTCTCTGGTGTGCCTGAAAAACAAAAGCATCCCGACATTGCTAACCTTTACTAAGAGAAAAACGTATTTATCGAATTTTTCACAGAGCATTTCTCTTCAGTATAATAAATTCCTGCAGCTTTCTCTTTTTTCTTTTTTCTTTTTTTTGGTTTGTTTCAAGACAGGGTTTCTCTGTGTAGCCCTGGCTGTCCAGCTTTCTCTTAATATCTAGTTAAGTTTCAACGGCTAGCAATCAATTACATTTCTTCTTGGTCTGTTAATCTCAGGTAACAATTGTTTTGCTCAGTAATGACTTGGACAGCCTACTACTCAAAGAATAAACAAGCATCAGCTTTCAGGTCAGTCCTGAAAGTCCACACAGACCTCATCCTACCCGCACTGTTTCCCTTTACCAAAGACTGGCCCGCAGCCAGCCCTGTCCAGGCTCTATCTCACTGCCAGAATAGAAAGGGAAGAAGCCTTGGGACAGGAAAAACAATTAGTACACATACATATCACACACACACACACACACTCGACACAGAATCTGGAACTAAATACAGTATAAAACAGGTACTTAGAAACTTCTTTTGCTAAAATTGACTGACCCTCAATTAGAGCCCAGAACATGAGCAAGCACGGGTTAAAAGCTTTCACTTTGTCTGTGTCCTGCTTCCCTCTCCAGGTTGGTATGGTAAGCAGTCAAAGAAGTGTCTGTCTAGTCTGTGTCATCCTTCAAGCCACTGTCCTAACCCTGCAGGCACCCCGGATTCTACAAAGAGCTGACCCTCCTAGGACAGAGCAGTTATTCACCATGGAGAAGGTGCACCCTGGCACTGGAGTACATCCCCTGAGAACCTCCATGTACCCTCCAACAACAGGAAATTCTGACCAACTTGCAGAACCAAACCAGAGACAAAAATCCCAACTACACCCTGACTGGATGCTCAGTTATGCACCATCTGCCTCTCCCTGCTCAAAGTTCCTGTCAGGATCTTCCTGAAAGGCTTAGGGACCACTAAACCTCTTTCTTGGTTTCTCCATCTCCCTAAAATAGCCATATAAATTCTCTCCTTTTCACCATTCCTTGACTCTAATTTGTAACACTAGAAATAGGTGACAGAGCCTAGCTTGTTGGGAATGCCAGAGGCTAGACTTTTACTCTAAAAAAAATCTTGTTTCAAGCATATAACCAGTATACAAAGCTACAAACAAGCTGAAGACAGCATCTCTAAATGATACTTGAAGCCTCTTAAAATTTTTAAATCACCAAAATTCTAAGGGACAAGAACCAGAAACCAGAACTTGAAAGCTTACTGACAGCAGTATAAAGGTTGGAGAGGCAGTCTCTGGGTGGGAAACGAGGCCAAATGCTTGCACAATCTTCCTCCCCTCTTCCCTACCTCCTCAGTGAAGTTCACTGAAGTACAGCTAAGACTGTTTACAGAAGTAACTCCACCCAACAGGGAGAATCAATGGAGACACAGTCCACAGAGGAAAGCTGCTCAACTGAACAGTGTTTCCAATCTGACTGAGTGGAGCCTCTGCTCAAGAACTTCAATAATGCTTCAATAATGATGATGATGATGCTAACGACAACCTATCACGTGTGACCTAAACCTCAGTCTGTAAAAACAAGCCACAGGCCTTTACAAATATTCTCACACACAGAAGACAGCTGTTCATACACACACACTCTCATTTAGTAGTATGTCTCAACCGTGACATCTACTTTGTTATCTACTTTGAAAAGGGGGAAGGGTCTTAATTGGACAGAAGTCTCCCAGAAAAATAATTTCTAACAAAGAAAAAATAAGGGGCTGGGGAGATGGCTCAGTGGTTAAGAGCACTGACTACTCTTCCAGAGGTTCTGAGTTCAATTTCCAGCAACCATATGGTGGGTCATTGTGGGGCCATGAAAGGATTGCTTGGTTTTGATAGAGCATTGGCTTAGAAATGGCTGCTGCAAGGGACGGAATACATTTTGCCACGCTCCCAGATTCCAGACTCCTGACATGCAGTCTTAGATCTCCATTGACCCAAGCCTTCCAGTCACGTTGGGCAACGCCCCTACCAGCCCCTCCACAGGTAGAGGGTGTGACTACAGGTCTGAGGGCCTCGAGATATTTCCATATTAATGAGATACCTAAAGGCCAGAGGGCGTAGCCAATTAAATATTCTTTCCCAGACCCTCCTCCCTCCCTATTTAAGTTAAGTACGCCCTGACCTAAGTGGGGGTGCATCCAGATTCAACTACCATCCACCATGAAAATAAAGCTGTTTGGAACCATGGACTACCTCGTGTCTTTTGGAGCCCACCATGGGGAAATGCAGAGAAGGCCTGGAGGACCTCTCTGAGTTCCAGCCACGGGCCACCAATCCAAGAAAGCTAGCCAAGCCAAGCCTTGATCCAGCCAAGGGAGTGATGAACCAAGAGTCTCACTCGGGGGAGGGGGGGGCAGGCACCTCCGGAGCTCTCTCTCTCTCCCCTCTCAGCTGCAGGCTAATCCAGCCCACATGCCCCCAGTCTCAACTCTTCCACAGCTTCCATCGGCGCCTGGGAGCCCAGGAGTCTGAGACCAGTCAATCCCCACAAGCCTTCTTGTCTGGGGTTGCTCCACTTTCTTCGGAGCAGTGGAATTACAACCGCCCAACAAGATTCAAGAACCCATGCCCATGCACGAGCTAATCATTCCCTGCAGCTCATAACCATCTGTAATGGGATCCAATGACCTCTTGTGTCTGAAGACAGCTACAGTTACTCTTATAAATAAAATAAATCTTAAAAGGAGGAGAAGGAGAAAGAAGAGGAGGAGGAAAGAAGAAGAAGAAGAAGAAGAAGAAGAAGAAGAAGAAGAAGAAGAAGAAGAAGAAGAAGAAATAGTTTATAATGATAATAGGGTTAACGATGTTGGATGTTGCCTGGTATATGTGGGGCACTAGGTTTGATCCCTAGCACCAGAAAAATAAATGTTAAAAGATAGCAAATTAGAGCCAGGCATAGCAATACACACCTGTAATGCCAGCAGTCCAAGGTCATCCTTAGTTTACACAGCTAGTTTTGAGGGCACCCTGAACTATCAAAGACCCTATCTCCAAAATAAACAAAAAAAAAATCTGTCTTGCCCTACCTAACTTTTTGGATAGTCTCTAAAAGACCTGTGCTGGAAGGGGCAGGAATGACTCCATAGAAACCATCTCCTGAGCCCTCCAGATGTCTCCTCATGCTTCTCTGTGGACATAACAGAAATCTGATTCCCTTCCAAATGTGCTGGCCCTGCAGCCCTTTTACTCCACAGCTGGATTCCCCCCCCACACACACACACACCCTTGCATAGACAGAAGAAGGGCATGGCCTGCACTGCACACCAATTCCCATTCTTCCCCAGAAGTGCCACTGGTTTGGGGGCACACATCTCCCCTATCACCAACTCCTGCAGGTCCCCTCATTCTAACCCTCCTAACTGTAGGGTTCTCTCTCATCCAGAGAAGAGCTCCTATTTGGATTTCAAACTCCGTGACCTTTCTTGTGCTGAGTCAGTCCAACTACCCATCAGCCTCTCGCTCCACTATTACCAACTCGCCCACGAGCCCATCTGCAGCATGCTGCTTCCTCGAATGCTGGCCAAGCTTTCTGACTCATGGGCTGCTCTTCTCAACCCATAAAGACTGATTCCTATGCTCACCATTCAGCCCCTGCAGCCACCACCAAATCTGGCCAATACACTCTCTGCTCTTTCTCATAGTTCAGTGGTGTGGCCAAGCACTCAAATTCTTCTTCGCATGGAATGCATCCATGGCTAATGGCCTATGGCCTCCCCACTCACACAAGAGTCTCCCTCATTTGGCAAAGGCTACATCAAACTCTTTATCCCCAAGTGCACTATACAGCCGCCCCCCAGCTGGAAACACACAGCCATACCAGTGTTTTCATTTCATCTGAAATTCAATGTGGAAACTTCTACCCTGTGTGTAACTCTTAGTGGTTATGCTGTAACTTCCTAGTCCATTTTCCTTCCTGCTCCCTGAAGCTGCCTCAAACTCCCAACACTCGCATTCATCAGAAGAGAATGTCCACAAATCACCAGAACTCTGCTCATTCAGCGGCCTCAGCTAAGCATGGCCTTCTGCCGCACACCCCTCCTGCATGACGCTCCCCTCACCTCAGCAGCACACCAGGCAACCAGGACAGAGACCTCTGAAACAATGGGCAACCAACCCTGTTCCTTTACAGTCTTCCCAGTGCTCCACGCCAGCCACAAGGCAATCATGGGCCAGCTGTGTGAGACAAGGTCCTGGGTTCAAACCTCAACACAGGAAGAACTGAGGGAGAGAATGTGGAGGAGCTGCTGCTGTTTATTCTAGGCTGTAAAACTGACATGATGTTTAAGTCCATCAGGGTAGTCCACACGCTACCAAGCCAGATGAACCTAGGTTTCACACGTCACACAAAAATTAAATAAGCATAAGTCAGGTAAAATATAAAATATTAAAGGACAAAACTAGAAAAAAAAAAAAAAAACAGAAAAATCTTTGAAATCTGGAACTAGAAAAGGAGTTTTTAAATTTTACCAAAAAAGCAAAAGCACAATGCATAAAAGGGAAAATACTGGTAACTGCTATTCTTCAAAAGAGAAACTTTTGCTTGTCAAAGAGCCTCCCAAGATAAAAAGACAAGCTACAGTGCAGAGAAACTATTTTCAAGCTCCATAAACAATAAAGGATGTTTATTAAAATCTAAAATAAAAAATCTCAAAACTCAAAAGTGAAGAAAGCAAACAATCCAAGTGGAATAGACGAAAACAGAGTAGACCCTAAGTTCCCTCTGACTTCCACACTCACACTATGGCTGACACCACCACCATCACACACGCGCGCACGAGCACACACACACACAAATACACAAATTAATGCCTATATCTAGCACCAAGCATATGCAAGATAGGAAGGCTTTTCACATCAATGCCCAGGCCTGGTCCAAGTCACCATCACCTTATCACCTCAGCTTTTGTAACTCATCTGTCTGCTTCCACCCTAACCCAACTGTCCATGTTCAGCAAAGCAGACTGCCATCATGCATAAACTGACATGAGGTCACTCACTCCTCTACTTAAAAACTCCCTCAGCAGGGTGGAGAGATGGCTCAGAGGTTAAGATGATATACTACTTTCCAGAGGATCAGATTTCTGTTCCCAACACCCCTATCGGGTGGCTCACAACTGCCTACAACAAATCAATGCTCCTGCCTCCATTGGCATTCACCACCACATACCCACAGACAGAGAGACAGGCAGGCAGACAGACAAGTAGGCAGGCAGGGAGAAAGACAGACACATGCACATTTTTTTTCTGAGACAGGGTCACTCTGTCTATAGTCCTGACAGTCCTGGAACTCGGTTGACTTCAAATTCACAAAGATTTGCCTGCCTTTGCCTCCCAAATGCGGAATTAAAGTTGTGTGCCACCACTGCACAGCCACACTTTAAAAAAAAAAAAAAAAAAAAAAACCTTCAGGCTTCCTCTTTCTTGCAAAAGCCAGTCTTTTTTTTTGGTGTTTCAAGACAGGGTTTCTCTGTGAAAGCCTGGCTGTCCTGGAACTCACTCTGTAGACCAGGCTGGCCTCGAACTCAGAAATCCACCTGCCGGCTAGCCTGGTCTACACAGTGAGTTCCAGGACAGCCAGGGCTACACAGAGAAACCCTGTCTCGAAAAACCAAAAAGAAAAGAAAAAAGAAAGAAAAGAAATCCACCTGCCTCTGCCTCCCAAGTGCTGGGATTAAAGGCGTGCGCCACCACTGCCGGCGCAAAAGCCAGTCTTAGTAACTGTCTACAAGATCTTATTTGAGGGACAGAGAAGTGGCTCAGCAAATAAGAAAGTTTGTAGTTTGGAACTCAACATGGTGGAAAGCAAAAACTGACTCTCAACCAAAAGCTGTCCCATTTTCTACACCTACACACGCACTAAATAAATATAAAGAAAGATGTATCTTTTAAACAGTCAACAACCTGATCCTCCCCTCGGCCACTTCCCAATCTCCCTGACAGCTGCCCATACTGTCTACTTAAAAGGCCACACAATTCAGTGAACTAACAGTAAATGCACTCAATCCGACCTAATCTCATCATGATGCACATTGCACCCCAAAGAGCATCTCAGTACCTACTGTACTTCCTCAGGGGCTCTTTCCCGAGTCTCAGCTAGGCAAAGTCCCTCTTCATCCCTGAGTGCCTACACCCAGCACCAAGGAAGTCAAGCAAGGAAACTAGAAGAAAAGCTCAACTACAGCACAGGAAAACAAGCTAGGACTTCACATGAAATAGCAGATGCAATGCTGACCCAGCTAGATGAAGAGAGAACTCACAACAACTCATGTCAGACTGAGCTTCATGGACTTCATGGCCGAGCTTCGTCAACATAGCTATCACTGAGACTGCTTGGACCCCTTGCCTGACTGGTACTACCTCTAATTTAAAGGTAACATTTAGAGTGTGAGTGAGTGTGTGTGTGTGTGTGTGTGTGTGTGTGTGTGTGTGTGTCTATGTCACACAAAATTAGGTGCAGTACCCACAGAAGCCACAGGTGTCAGGTTACTCCTAAAGATGCAGTTACAGACTGTTGCTTTAGATGATCAAAAGAATCATGTCTGCATCCACCAGGGAAATCCCCATTACACTCTATCAATGATAAAAGAGCCTTAGAAACCCCAGGCTTTCCCCAGCAGACTCCAAAACCCTCCAGGTAGGGCAGTCAGCTGAGGAAAGTAACTATGTATGCAACCCAGCACTGTAATAAAGGATTGTGTGATTGGCTGGAGAGTCCCCTGGGCAAAGAAGAAAGTTATCCCAGTTCACATTATTTTTTCATCTGGAAAAAAAAAAAAAAAAAAAACAATAAAGACTTGGGGAGAGAATGATTGTACCAACGTGACAGAAAGAAAATTATGACTACACAGCAATATTCAGTTATTAACAGTAGGTTTCTCCTGCTAAATCTCTACCTTGGTTTACAGATTTCTTCATTGTCAAGAAAGGCTTTACTATCCTGGTTTATGATGTAGCATCTGCAAGCAAAGAAAGTCTTTCTCAAATACTACAAATCCATTAAAATGAGGTGAGGCCATTCAGTTAAACTTCAGCTCAAGGAAGGTTATCTGTGGACACGCTCTCCTTTGTTCCTCCTCCAAGCCCCTCAGCAGTCCAGGAGTCCCTGGACTCCGCCTCTATAGGAAAAGCACCAGAACGTCCCAGACCTCAGAGATGGAACCCCCAAGCAGCTCCCCCCTCTTCCACTCTGAAATAGTCAATTCTGTCTAAACACTGGGTCACTGTCCCTATCTTTATCTCTGAACTCACCTTTTTGAGGGGAAAACAAAACAAAAACTTGCCTAGCCTTGCTTGTCCCTCTAGCCTCAAGCCTCTCTAAACATCACTCCCCCCCAACTCCAGCTATCACTTCGGCCTGTCTCCTATCCAGTCTGCACGATCTCTGAACTCCCCATTATCGAGCATTTTGGGGACCCCACACACGCACACACTGAGCGCCCTTCCTCCAGGGAGCGTATTCTCAAAGACTCTGTCCACGACACGGCCACTTCACGTCCCCGCCCATCCACTGGGGTCTCTGAATCTCACAACCCCACTTCTCAGGCCTAAGGAGACCACACTGAGAGCGCTTCCCATCCCGGGCCCAGCTCTGGCAGCGGGAACTCGGCCGGTGGGAATCACCGTGAGTCGGCGGCGCTCGGTCCCCGTTCGGCCCGGCCCGGACCCTCGCCGTCTCCCCGCGTCCATTACCAAAGCACAGGACCGGCGCGGAGCAGCAGCGCCAGCACCAGAGATCGCGCCAGCGCTCCCAGGCCCCGGGCGCCAGGCCCGGGAGACAGCTTCTCTCGTGCAGCCCCGCACATTCTGCCCAAGGCGCCGGCAGCCATAACGGACTCGGCCCCCGAGCCTGCGCTGTTGCTAGGTTCTGCGAGGTGACGTCAGATACGCGTCCGAAGCGCACTCCCGAAGCAGTACGTCCCGACGTGATGACGTCACATCTCCGAACCGGAAAGGGTAGCGTGGTATTGTAGAGAAGGGTGCTGAGAAAGGCGAATGGGACGGATTTATTTTCAGCTGGTGGTTGTTGTTTTGTTTTGTGGTTTGTCGTTGTCATCTTTGAGATGTTTTTTAGGAGCTAAAGAAGTGGCTCATCAGTTAAGAGCACTAGCTGATCCCCAGAGCTCCTGGGTTCGATTCCCAGCACCCATGTATGTCAGGGCTCACACCCATCTGTCCCAGGGGATGCGGTGCCCTCTTTGGGTATCCTCAAACCCTAGACATATAACTGATGCAGAGACACACAGGCAAAACACCTACATACTTAAGTTTAATACATTTAATAAAGATTATATGTATGGAGCTAGAGGGAATGTTCAGCTGTTGAGAGCACTTGCTACTCTTGCAGAGGACTGGGTTTGGCTCCCAGCACTCAGATTAAACAGCTCACAGCCACCTCTAACTCCAGTTCCAGGGGATCTGACTACAAAAACCTCTTTTGACCTCCACAGGCATTAGGCACATGGGGTGCACATACATATATGCAAGCAATCATTTCTGAATTAAAAATAGCCAGGTGTGATAGTGCATATTTTTAGTTCCAGCACTCAGGAGGCAGAGGCAGGCAAATCTAAGTGAGTTCGAGGCCAACCTGGTCTACAAAGCGATTATAGGACAGCCAGGCCAGGGCTACACAGAGAAACCCTGTCTCAAATAATAATAATAATAATAATAATAATAATAAAATAAATATTAGCCGGGCAGTGGTGGCGCACGCCTTTAATCCCAGCACTTGGGAGGCAGAGACAGGTGGATTTCTGAGTTCGAGGCCAGCCTGGTCTACAGAGTGAGTTCCAGGACAGCCCGGGCTACACAGAGAAACCCTGTCTCGAAAAACCAAAATAAATAAATAAATAAATAAATATTTAAAAAAAAAAACCCAAGGGTAAAATTGTGTGTAAGTTCAAGTGCTCTCCAATGCCAGAAGAGGGCGTCGATTCCCCTGGAGCTGGAGTTGGCTGTGATTATGAACCACACTATGTGGATCCTAGGAACCACGCCCTGGTCCTCTACAAGAGCAACAAGTGCTCTAAACTGTTGAATAGTTTCACCAGCACCCTTTTTGGTTTTGCTTTTGAAACAAGATCTCAAATAGCCCAGACTGGCTTCAAAATCCCTTTTTACCCAATGAATAACCTTGAACTCCTTCACCTCCACCTCCCACATGCTGAGTTGTATTTTTGTATACTGAGGGTTTTGTTTTACAAAATGTAAAAAGTTATAGAAGTATATCTTTGGAACATGTGAGCCTATTCTCAACGGCAGCGTCTCCTTCTGACTTCCTAGCCAATTTTCTTGCTTTTCTTTCATAACACTGTCACTCTGTTAAATGTTATCCATGCTTACAGTGTCCCCCACATGAAAGCAAGCCTGCCAAGGCCAGCTTGACTTTACTTTGTTTATTGATGCACCCTTAACTATGGAGAAGTGTTAAATATTCGATGAAACACCAAAATATAAACCTTGGGAGACAGAGGTAAGTGGGTATCTGAGTTCAAGGGCAGCCTGGTCTACAGAGTGAGTGCCAGGACAGCCAGGGCTACACAGAGAAACCCTGTCCCCCTCCCCCCCCCCAAAAAAAAAGAAAAAAGAAAAGAAAGAAAGAAAATGTAAATTTAGAAAGTTTGCCTAGAGCCTTGGTACAGAGCTTCCGTCTGTGGGTATGTTGTGTGAATGTTTCCTATAGGTTTCAATTCATATATGTTCATTTCATTAACTTTCAGGAAAATCAGTGTAGCATAGAGCTGGCATTTATTGTGCCCCCCTCCCTTCAACAGCTTCACTACCATCTTTGCAATTCCCTCCCCAGAGACAGCTTGTGTTTTCCCAAATCCAATTTCTCTGATCCCAGGACAGCTTAAAAGCACACAGATCCTGTTAAACAAACTAAGAAGTCATTCTTGTCATTTCAGTCTGCCGAAAGCCCATGTATATGGAATGGTGCCCAACCTTTCCAGATTAGCAGAGGTACAGTCCTTCCAAGCACCCCAAAGCTTTGCTTTCTGACACTCTTAAAAAAATACCAGTATTCAGAGACTAATCTCAATCCCAGCTTCTGCCTGTTTGGAGATGGTTTTCAATTGATCGGTCATCCTCCCTAATCTACATTGTTCTTTCATCCTCAGTGACAGATCAGCTGAGTTCATTTTTCAGATTTTTTTCAAGTATATGTATATGTCTCGTCTTGTGAGGCTTATGCATGTGAGTAGTGTCATCAGAGACTAGAAGAGGGCATCACATCCCCTGGAACTGGAGTTGCAGACAGTTGTGAGTGGCCACGTGGATGCTGGGAACCAATCCCAGGTCCTCTGCTAGTGCTGTGCCTGCTGAAGCATCCATCCCCATCCGGATTCTTTTCATTAATGAGATACTATGAACCCAAGGCATTTTGCACTGGTACTCCATCTAACATTGCAGACTGTAGGCAGGCACGACGGAATGAGTGACTGGTGAATGCCATCCCGCATGCTCAAGGGCCTTTTATACATTCACAACATTTAATGCTATGCCTGGTCTTCAACTACGTAGACCGGGAAACCACTTTGTTTAAAATCTCTGGACAGAACATAAGCATTCACTTAAGGAACAGTTGCAAATCTTTATATACCTAGTGGTGACGATGTGACCAACAAGCCTCAACTCTCCAACCTGTTTCGATGCCTGTAAATTGTGCAGTGTGTGGCTCCATGTACGCCCAAAGCCTGCGGTGGGCATTAGTGATGAATCATTTCTGCTCCTGTAACTCCTCACCCATACTCCTGTGAATAATCCCAATAAAACTCACTGACGAGCCAAGTTGGACTTCGGTGGTATTCATTTGTTCACATCCCCTCAGTAATAACATCACACAGTAGCAGATAATACTTGCCACCACAACCTTGAACCCAAGTTTCATCCCTAGAACCCACACAAAAGATGGAAAAAAACCGGCTCCTATAACTATCCTCCATGTGTATGCACATACATGTCCAGACAGAGTAAAGAAAGTTAATAAAATTCTTTCTTTTAAAGGAATTCTGCTGCCGGGCGGTGGTGGTGCACGCCTTTAATCCCAGCACTTGGGAGGCAGAGGCAGGCGGATTTCTGAGTTCGAGGCCAGCCTGGTCTACAGAGTGAGCCTGAGATACACAGAGAAACCCTGTCTCGAAAAACCAAAAAAAAAAAAAAAAAAAAACATGAAAAAAGGAATTCTGCCAAGAAAAAAGAATGTTCTTTGTAGGTATATATATTTTTCAACCTACTTTAATAAATAAGAGTTCAACCTCCCCCTTTAAGCCACCACCCACCAGAGGTAGTGAGAAAGAAAGGTTATTAGGATAGGGGGAAGTGGACCTGTTTAGACATAACTCTTTGGGGCGATTCCAATCTTTGTTGTTCTCAGTCCAGTGCACCCGGCAGACACCACGCATGAGTGAGCAGCTGCGGTTCAGTCCAGAAGAAACTTGTGAGGAGGCTCACCAACTGGCCCGAGTCCACAGCAGCCTCAAGAAGTCACAGGTACCCCACGAGAAGTCACCACAAGCAAAGCTCAGCAATGCAATGTAAGACTAACCAATACATACATGCTGTGAGTGAAAACTAGCAAGGCAAAGCAAGGCAAACCAACAGCTCCCACTGTTGGTGGGGTCATATTATATTCCTTCTAAACATCGTGAGTCCTTTCATGTGTTTGTAGAACATCCTTTCACCTGTGTCTGCTTCAGCAAAACATTCTTTCATCTGGGTGCCCCAGCAAAACACCGTTTGACAGAACTGATTTTCAAAGAAACCAGAAGTTTCCACTTCAGTTCCTATTGAAGCTGAAGAGTGTGTGTGTAGAATTCCTAACTATTGCATGGGGGAACTCACGAATTAGTAAAAAAATCTTGAGGTAGCCCAGCAGGTAACCTCCACATACTAGGAGAAAATAGACTCCCTCTGTTGTTCTCTGTAACACACATGCGCACACATAAGGAGAATCAATATAAAAATGTTTAGAAGAGTAGGGCTGCAGAGATGGCTCAGTGGTTAAGAACACTGGCTGCTCTTCCAAAGGTCCCAGGTTCAGTTCCCAGATCTATGTGGCAGCTCACAACCATCTGTAACTCCCATTGCAGGGGATCTGGTGCCAGGGGATCTGACTCCCTCCCACTTCTGGCCTCTGTACGCACCAAACTGCATGTGGTGCACAAAAACATGCAGACAGAACATCCATACCTATGAAATCTTTCTTTAAAAAAAAAAGAGCCGGGCGGTGGTGGCGCACGCCTTTAATCCCAGCACTTGGGAGGCAGAGACAGGCGGATTTCTGAGTTCGAGGCCAGCCTGGTCTACCGAGTGAGTTCCGGGACAGCCAGGGCTATACAGAGAAACCCTGTCTCGAAAAACCAAAGAAAAAAAAAAAAGAGCCAGGAAGTACTGGCGCACATCTTTAATCTTAGCACTCGGGAGGCAGAGGCAGGTGAATCTCTGAGGAGGCCAGCCTGGTCTTCAGGGCAAGTTCCAGAACAGCCAAGACTACACAGGAAAACCCTGTCTCAAAAAACCAAGAGTAAACTTCAAAATGACCACCTCCCAGGACCCACAAGGAAAAGCTGTGAATCAGTTATGAGTGTGGTGAGCTTACTTTTGCAGTTAACTTTACAGAGGAGAGCCCAGCCTAATCGTCAGCCAGTAAAAGGGACAGAGCGGGTCCTGGAGAACAGGAACCTAGTAAGGATTAGACAGGGAGTCTTTCTGTTGTGAACACTGGAGATGGAAGACGATGCAAGGAATGCTGGTGCTCTCCAGGTACTGCGTGGTGTTCAGGAAACAAGCCTACTGGATAAGAAGAGACTCAATTTCACCACCAAGAAATGGATCCTACAACAACCATGTGGACTTGGGAAAGGACCCAATGTCTCTTGCTGAGATGAGGGTCCAGCCTAGTTGTGTTTACTTTCTTATTGCTGTGGCCAAGGCAATGTATCTGGGCTTCCGATTCCAGAGGGATAGAAGTCCATCACCATCGGGCCAGAAGCGTGGCAGAAGACAGGCATGGCACCAGGAATGGCAAATTGAAAGCTTATGCATCAAACCACAAGCATGAATGGGAGAGTACAAACTAGGAACAGCATAAGCTTTTGAAACTTCAGTGCCTACCCACCAGGACATACTTCCTCTGGCAAGGCCACACCTCCTTAGCCTCCCCTGACAGCACCTACTGGAGACCAACTACCAGAGCCTACGGAGACACTCTCTTTCAAACCTGAGCAAAGAAGCCAGACACATCTTCTACATCAGTGATATTAGTGATCTTTCACATATATATTTATTTACATATAATTTAGATAAATATAATCATATACATTATAGATTATATGTGTATTATATAATTATAATTTGTAATATTTATATCATATATAAGTTTTATTATACATATGATATATATAATTTTTAAAAATTTTTATCATTGGAAGAGGCAGTGGTTCAATAGCGCTTGCTGCTCTTGCAGAGGACCCTGGTTCAGTTCCCAGCACCCTCATCAGACTGCCTGTGACTGCCCGCAGTTCTCTTTACATCCAACAGCCCTAGCTTCCTGAGGCAGCTGCATACACATGGTACACATAAATTCACAAAGCCTCACACATGCACATAAGCATCAGTGTGAGGACCACACCCCCAAAGAAAACTGCCTCTCACCCAACAGCCATCAATGCCAACAGCACCTCAACTAAGGGTGGGCCCTCCTGAACCCCGCAACTTTCCTGTTGACAGACTTCACTGTATCACTGTGTTTACCTCCAAGGTACTGGGATGAGCTACCACATCAATCATTAAGTGCTTTTCTTTCTTTCTTTCTTTTTTTTTTTTTTTTTAAAGATTTTTGTGTGTCACATGTGTGTGGGTACCTAAGGAGACCAGGAGAGGGAGTCAGACACCCCAGACCCAGAGTTACAGGAAGTTGTGAGTGGCTTCAGGTCTACAGGAACAGGAAGCACTATTCACCGCTACTCACCTCTCCAGTCTCCGAGTGTTTTTTCTTTTCTGCCGTCAGCTTAGTGGATTTTATTAGACACCAAGAACAAAAGTCCTATGCATGCAAAGGAGCAAAGCACACATCCAAAGCAATGCCCTGGCCATTCATATTTTTTAACAAAAGCAACAAGAGGGTGAGGTTTCAGTATTTTATTCAAGTTTTATTTTAAGTGATGTTAATTACAGCATTTGAAGGGGAGGAGCTAATTCCACACAAAATGGAAGACTCTATAATGTACCCATTAAACTGCTAGAAAATAGTGGTGAGGCTACAAGAGGAGTCAGGTGAGATCCCTAGTGTTGTCAGGGTGTGACCTCAATCACTCACCCAGTTCAGAGCCGGAGAACCCGGAAGCTATTTCATACTCTGGTGCAATGGCAAAAAGAAAACAAAAGGAATTAAAAAAAAATTGAGGAAAGAAAGAAAACCACAGCCGGCCGGTGGTGGTGCACGCCTTTAATCCCAGCACTTGGGAGGCAGAGGCAGGCGGATTTCTGAGTTCGAGGCCAGCCTGGTCTACAGAGTGAGTTCCAGGACAGCCAGGGCTACACAGAGAAACCCTGTCTCAAAAACCAAAAAAAAAAAAAAAAAAAGAAAAAAAAAGAAAGAAAGAAACCACACCACAACACAAGGAAGAATTAAGTCCTGAATGGCTCCGTCATACCTACCCTCTCCACCCTAAAATGGCACAAAAGAAATAGCTAACCACATCCTAAAGACTACTTTTGGTGTAAAACAGGTAACTGATGGGCTAGGATAGGAACAGGGCATGATGGGAACAGGGTGTGACGATCTGTCTAAAAAACGTCCCTTTCACGCAGGTGTGTACATGCTTCCGAGCAGATAGGATCGGGACACCAGGGTTTGATGCTCGGGATGTCACAATTTCATCTGGGGACTGGGTACAGATTTACAAAGGACCCACACGCTCCCACCTTCCACTTGCAGCCTGGCATCTCTAGAGGGGCTCCTCCCCAACCCACGCCTACAGCTAAAACGGACCCTTTCTGGAATGGGGGTTCTGCTGTACCTCTGAAATGGTAAACACCTTAAAGCCGAGTCATCCTTAGCCTGGAGGTCTAACGTGGTATTTATCCACTCTCGCATCCCCAACATACAACATTAAAAGGTACACTAAATTCTGAAGGTAGCTATGCTGCAAAATAGTTTAAAATTAAACGATTGTACAATATTCATTTATGCTTGAAATTCCAGTCCTAAACCAAGCTTGTGGCCGCCCGCGTTGACATTCTTGCCATCCAGCAGGGCTGACAGCGTCAGTTTGATACCTGTAGGGAGTGGAGATGGGAGGTGTGGGATGAGAGGGGTGACAGTTGGAGGGAGAAAGGGGCAAGAGAAAAAGGAAAGAGAAGAGAGGTTAACATCAAAGTCAGAATCTGTTCCAGGAGCAGGCAGCAGTGGCCAAGCAAGGTGACCCTTCAAGGTGTGTTCTGTAATACAGCCTGACCTGCTGCTATCCTCAAACGAACACATGCAACGGCCATCCCTGGTCCGCAGAGAGAGACCCTGCTCAAACATACTTCCGAATCCCCTTTCCTTCCTGCCTCCCCCACTCCCATTACAATGAGTGTGCCAACTGCTGCTGCCCCCACTCAATAAGCTGCGTGAACAATACTGTCTTGGAGGGAAACCCCATCCTGTGACAGCCTGAGTCTTACATGCCTCTCTGTAACACGTATGCACCCACATACACACACAAACAATAAACTTCTTTTCCTGGGGTTTACTTGTAATTTTAGATCAAACAGGCTGGTTTTCCCTGGAGAAACTTGATTCTTATATCACACACCAGTGAGAGGCTGAAGCAACTATGCATAGAAGACCCACTACCCACTATCCCTATACCCTAGTCTTTCTATCGTGAGGATGATTGACAGGCTAATTTTGACTACAGCCCGGAAGTAGCTATCACATATCACATATTGGGAAAAGGAAAAGATAACCAGAGATGCAACGTGAGTTAGCCAGGTGGTTTCCTTCTGCTCTCTATTTCTCAGACTCCTTTTTTTTTTTTCTTTTTACAATG
Organism: Mastomys natalensis; assembly: GCA_021653895.1. Taxonomy (NCBI): domain Eukaryota; kingdom Metazoa; phylum Chordata; class Mammalia; order Rodentia; family Muridae; genus Mastomys; species Mastomys natalensis. Next base: position 56,211 of record JAJTUV010003964.1, on the reverse strand, counting down.
ACTTCACAACTCCCTTTATAAACATTTAATTATAAAAAGTTTATATGTACTCATTTATAACGTCCCTCAGCAACAGCAGAAATCAGCAAAACACAACAGAGAACTAGCTTTGCACATGGGCAACACGTACCTGGTTTTAGGGTCTGCGTGTACCCTAAGCCAATCAGGCTGGAGTTGTTCACTTTGGCCTGAAAAAAAAAAAAAGATTAAATAAATATTAAATACAAGTGAAGATGGTGTCCCTCACCCTCATGTCTACCTCCAAACTTGGTGACAGCATCTCAGGCAAATCCCAGTATCAGAACATGTTCATGCCTGCTCATGGCCACCTTGTAAAACTCAATGAGATGTGTGTCACATGCAAGTGCATGTGCTTTCCTGTTTCTGTGAACTTCCAAGGACAGAGCAAGAAGAAGGGCTGTCAGCAGGCCGTGTCCCTTCTAACTGTTCCTTTATGTCCCCAACATTCCAACAAGGAGAGCCCTTGTTTTTCGGTTTTATATGCATGCCTCATGTTGAGAGAGGCAAGTCCAGTTCCCAGGTCAGGAGATTTAAAATAGACTCTCTGTGAGTTACATCAACCAGCAGAAACATTCTGCAACATGACACTTCCTCATCCCACCTCAAAAAGGTGGCCACCTACAGCACGATAACAGAAGCCAGCTCTACTGGGTTCACCACAAAACCTGTGTGTGCCATTCCGGACCACCCACGGGTGCCGTTGGGTAAGTAAGACAAGATGCCACCTAGCTTTGTCTTTTTTTGAGATGTGATCTCACTATATAGCCCAACTTTGAACTCCTGCTACATCAGAGCCAAGAATGGCCTTCTGATCCTTCTGCCTGTTGTTTCCGCAGTTCTGGGGATGAAGCACAGGCTTTCTGTATGCTAAGCAAGCACTCTACCAACTGGGTCACATCCCAACCTCGTTTCAGTTTGTTTGGGTTCTTCCCAGTAATGTGGCTGAAGCACATGCTGGGCCAGGGCTCTACCACTGGAATATATCATCCTGACCACCAATGTCTTAATGTGGACTGTAGGGACTGAAAACCAAATAAAAAGGAGGGGGAGAGTAAAACACTTGAGGGAACCCCTCCTTACAGTTTGCATGAGAGCTCAATAGCAGAGCAGTCTGCTTACGGCTAGGTCCCAGCACATACTTGCTGTGTGCTGTGTGCCTTTAAGGAAGTTACCCAATCAACCTCATAAGCATTCAGCTCTTCCAGTGTCAAAATACTGAAGATATGCAGGTGTCAAGCAGGATTGACACACCTTTAATCCCAACACTTGGGAGGCAGAGGCAGGCAGATCTCAGAGTTTGAGGGCATCCTAGTCTACAGAGTGAGTTCTAGGACAGCCAGGGCTAAGAGAAACCCTATCTCAAAAACAAAAAAAAACAAAAAACAAAAAAACAAAACAAAAAAAAAACCACAAAAACAAACAAAAAAAACACCCCAAAATCAACAATAACAGAAAAACAAACAAACAAAAAAAATAACCAAAAACCATAGAGGCCACTGTGGTGCACACCTTTAATCCCAGCGCTGCTGAGGCAGAGGAAGGCAGATATCTGTGAGGTCTATATAAGTTTCAGACCACCTAGGGCCATATAGTGGGACTTTTAAAAAAGTATCTGTCTCAAGTATCTCAATGAAACACAAGAATCGTCCTTGTCCAGTGAGAGAACATCTAAGCAGAAGCATAGAAGTCTGTCAATCGTGTGTGTGGTGTCTCAGGTACCCACCGAAAAGCAGGCATCAGGGTCGACCTGATACTTGGCTGCTATTCCAAAGCGAGTGTTACTGTTTCCTGCAGTCCAGGCGAGATTGACAGCGGTCTCCAACTTCTTGTTCACCTTCTGGTAAATGGAGCCACCAAACTCTGTCCCGTCATTCCTGCGAGTAAGCATAGCAATAGATGTTCAGCTGTCTGGGGAAATGGGATGAAACCCAGGTAGAGTCACCAAGACCAACAAGAGAGCAAGGATGCCAGAAATAGACCGAATCAAGCCAGGGTATCTAGACCAAATTTCACAAAACACGTGCTGAAATACAGGAAGCCCTACGGGGGTAGGACAGACACCAGAATCTTTTGTTTCAGAAGATAAAACATCTTACCCATCACTGAGAACTTTCTTAGGCATCCCAGACGACTACCAGAGCAGCACAGAACCTCAAAATAGCTTCTAAATGTTCTTTAAAAATGGACTTAGGTGAAGCTGGAGAAATGGCGTCATGGTTAAGAGTACTCGCTGCTTTTCCAAAGGACCTGAACTCAGTTCCCAGCACCCAATCAGACAACTCACAACTGCCCATAACTCAGCTCTAGAGCACCCAGCACCCTCTTCTGGCCACCGTGGGCACCTGCACACACATGACACACACATAGATACACACACACACACACACACACACACACATATGAAGCATGCACGTGCAAATAAAATTAAGCCATTTTGGTTTCTTTTCCCCCACATGAAATTAGAAAAAACTAGAAAATTAGAATCCTACAGAGTTTTCTGTTGTCCACTGTGTTTGTGTCTTCATTTTGGTAAATGGTTATGTCAAAGATGGTAGGAGGGAAGCCAAGGAGAAGAGACACAGCCAGAATGGTCAAGAAAGTTCTGTGCCACAGTCCTGGGAAGGCAAGTGTTATAGTTTGGAGGAAGAAGAGAACAGACTTCCTGTAAGTAGTTAGGTAATCTCTACACATGCACTGAGGCATAGGAGTTCATAGACAGACACAGACAGACAGACAGACAGACACACACACACCCACACACAAATACATGTTTTTAATTGTTATTGATGGAAATAGTATTTGTTTAGACTAATACCATTACTGGTCTGAGTTTAAGAAGCTATTTATTTAGCACCTTCTAGTGGAAAGAACAGATTAGTATTTCATGGAACTAACCTAAATAAACACTTTAAAAAAAAATGCTTTGGGCTGGAGAGATGGCTCAGCAATTAAGAGCACAAACTGCTCTTCCAGAGGTCCTGAGTTCAATTCCCAGCAACGCATGGGAACCATCTCACAACCATCTGTAATGAGATCTGATGCCCTCTTCTGGTGTGTCTGAAGATAGTGACAGTATACTCACATACATAAAATAAATAAATCTTTAAAAAAATGTTTTATATGGGAAGTGGGAGGAGTCCCCTTCAGAGCCCAGAAGAGAGCACTGGATCCCCTGGTCTGGAGTTTCAGGCAGTTGTGAGCAGTGGATGACAAGGATGCTGGGAACCAAACTGGTTATCCTCTCAGCAAGTGCTGAGCTTTCCTCCAGCCCCAAATTAGACTGTTTTGGGTTTTTTTTTTTTTTTTTTTTTTTCTTCTTTCTTTTCTTTCTTCAAGACAGGGTTTCTCTGTGTAGCCCTGGCTATCCTGGAACTCACTCTGTAGACCAGGGCCTCAAACTCAGAAATCCGCCTGCCTCTGCCTCCCAAGTGCTGAGATTAAATTGTGTGCCACCACCGCCCAGCTGATTATTTTTATGATTGAAATTGTTACCTCAAGTCATCAATGGCCTCCAACCTTTGAGTCCGTGCACAGACATTCCCCAACCTAACAGGCCACACCTCTACCCAGCACTCCACCCTCCAGTAATCAGCAAGCTGTTAACTGCTTAATGGAGAGAATACTATGAATGCCAGATTATCCTCCATGATGTGAAACAAAACTGCTAACTAACAGGCCAGGTGGCTCATTGACCCAAATAACTGAAAACCGAACTTAGGAGAAAAGGAAAAAACCACCACCCTAGCCATATATAAACACCCTGTGGCATTATGAATGAGATTGGACTACACTTGAATACTTGCTCCTCAGTTGGTCAAACTGTTTGGAAGGATTAGGAGGTGTGGCCTTGCTGGAAGAAGAGTGTGGCCTTGCTGGAAGAGGTGTGGCATGTGGGGGGGGAGGGGAGCAGGCTTTCAGGTTTCAAAGCCTCCCACCACCCCATTGTTCCCTCTTTCTGTCTGCCTTGTGGCTGCAGATCGAGATGTGAGCTCTCAGCCATTCGTGACGCCATCATAGACTGTAACACACTAAAACAGTAAGTCTAACTAAACACTTTCTTTTGTAGGTTGCCTTGGTCATGGTATTCTGCCACGCAATAGGAAAGCAACTAAAACAACCCCCACATACACTTACACATTAGTATGAAGCTGGAATTCATCTGTCTTGTAGCCAACTGCAAAGTTGCTCTGGGTCACTCGGGACTTCGAGGTCTCAAACCAGCAGAAACATTCTGCAACATGACACTTCCTATCCCACCTCAAAAAGGTGGCCACCTACAGCACGATAACAGAAGCCAGCTCTACTGGGTTCACCACAAAACCTGTGTGTGCCATTCCGGACCACCCACGGGTGCCGTTGGGTAAGTAAGACAAGATGCCACCTAGCTTTGTCTTTTTTTGAGATGTGATCTCACTATATAGCCCAACTTTGAACTCCTGCTACATCAGAGCCAAGAATGGCCTTCTGATCCTTCTGCCTGTTGTTTCCGCAGTTCTGGGGATGAAGCACAAGGCTTTCTGTATGCTAAGCAAGCACTCTACCAACTGGGTAATCCCAACCTCGTTTCAGTTTGTTTGGGTTCTTCCCAGTAATGTGGCTGAAGCACATGCTGGGCCAGGGCTCTACCACTGGAATATATCATCCTGACCACCAATGTCTTAATGTGGACTGTAGGGACTGAAAACCAAATAAAAAGGAGGGGAGAGTAAAACACTTGAGGGAACCCCTCCTTACAGTTTGCATGAGACGCTCAATAGCAGAGCAGTCTGCTTACGGCAGGTCCCAGCACATACTTGCTGTGTGCTGTGTGCCTTTAAGGAAGTTACCCAATCAACCTCCATAAGCATTCAGCTCTTCCAGTGTCAAAATACTGAAGATATGCAGGTGTCAAGCAGGATTGACACACCTTTAATCCCAACACTTGGGAGGCAGAGGCAGGCAGATCTCAGAGTTTGAGGGCATCCTAGTCTACAGAGTGAGTTCTAGGACAGCCAGGGCTAAGAGAAACCCTATCTCAAAAAACAAAAAAAAAACAAAAAAACAAAAAAACAAAACAAAACAAAAAACCCACAAAAACAAAAAAAAAAACACCCCAAAATCAACAATAACAGAAAAACAAACAAACAAAAAAAATAACCAAAAACCATAGAGGCCACTGTGGTGCACACCTTTAATCCCAGCGCTGCTGAGGCAGAGGAAGGCAGATATCTGTGAGGTCTATAAAGTTTCAGACCACCTAGGGCCATATAGTGGGACTTTTAAAAAAGTATCTGTCTCAAGTATCTCAATGAAACACAAGAATCGTCCTTGTCCAGTGAGAGAACATCTAAGCAGAAGCATAGAAGTCTGTCAATCGTGTGTGTGTGTCAGGTACCCACCGAAAAGCAGGCATCAGGGTCGACCTGATACTTGGCTGCTATTCCAAAGCGAGTGTTACTGTTTCCTGCAGTCCAGGCGAGATTGACAGCGGTCTCCAACTTCTTGTTCACCTTCTGGTAAATGGAGCCACCAAACTCTGTCCCGTCATTCCTGCGAGTAAGCATAGCAATAGATGTTCAGCTGTCTGGGGAAATGGATGAAACCCAGGTAGAGTCACCAAGACCAACAAGAGAGCAAGGATGCCAGAAATAGACCGAATCAAGCCAGGGTATCTAGACCAAATTTCACAAACACGTGCTGAAATACAGGAAGCCCTACAGGGGTAGGACAGACACCAGAATCTTTGTTTCAGAAGGTAAAACATCTTACCCATCACTGAGAACTTTCTTAGGCATCCCAGACGACTACCAGAGCAGCACAGAACCTCAAAATAGCTTCTAAATGTTCTTTAAAAATGGACTTAGGTGAAGCTGGAGAAATGGCGTCATGGTTAAGAGTACTCGCTGCTTTTCCAAAGGACCTGAACTCAGTTCCCAGCACCCAATCAGACAACTCACAACTGCCCATAACTCAGCTCTAGAGCACCCAGCACCCTCTTCTGGCCACCGTGGGCACCTGCACACACATGACACACACATAGATACACACACACACACACCACACACATAGAAGCATGCACGTGCAAATAAAAATTAAGCCATTTTGGTTTCTTTTCCCCCACATGAAAATTAGAAAAAACTAGAAAATTAGAATCCTACAGAGTTTTTCTGTTGTCCACTGTGTTTGTGTCTTCATTTTGGTAAATGGTTATGTCAAAGATGGTAGAGGGAAGCCAAGGAGAAGAGACACAGCCAGAATGGTCAAGAAAGTTCTGTGCCACAGTCCTGGGAAGGCAAGTGTTATAGTTTGGAGGAAGAAGAGAACAGACTTCCTGTAAGTAGTTAGGTAATGACTACACAGCACTGAGGCATAGGAGTTCATAGACAGACACGCGACAGACAAGTACAGACAAGACACACACCACACACACAAATTACATGTTTTGAATTGTTATTGATGGAAATAGTATTTGTTTAGACTAATACCATTACTGGTTCTGAGTTTAAGAAGCTATTTATTTAGCACTCTTCTAGTGGAAAGAACAGATTAGTATTTCATGGAACTAACCTAAATAAACAACTTTAAAAAAAAATGCTTTAGGGCTGGAAAGATGGCTCAGCAATTAAGAGCACAAACTGTCTTCCAGAGGTCCTGAGTTCAATTCCCAGCAACGGCATGGGAACCATCTCACAACCATCTGTAATGAGATCTGATGCCCTCTTCTGGTGTGTCTGAAGATAGGACAGTATACTCACATACATAAAATAAATAAATCTTTAAAAAAATGTTTTATATGGAAGTGGAGGAGTCCCTTCAGACCAGAAGAGAGCACTGGATCCCCTGGTGCTGGAGATTTCAGGCAGTTGTGAGCAGTGGATGCAAGGATGCTGGGAACCAAACTGGTTATCCTCTCAGCAAGTGCTGAGCTTTCCTCCAGCCCAAATTAGACTGTTTTGGGTTTTTTTTTTTTTTTTTTTTTTTTTTTTTTTCTTTTCTTTTCTTTTCTTTTCAAGACAGGGTTTCTCTGTGTAGCCCTGGCTATCCTGGAACTCACTCTGTAGACCAGGGCCTCAAACTCAGAAATCCCCTGCCTCTGCCTCCCAAGTGCTGAGATTAAATGTGTGTGCCACCACCGCCCAGCTAGATTATTTTTATGATTGAAATTGTTACCTCAAGTCATCAATGGCCTCCAACCTTTGAGTCCGTGCACAGACATTCCCCAACCTAACAGGCCACACCTCTACCCAGCACTCCACCCTCCAGTAATCAGCAAGCTGTTAACTGCTTAATGGAGAGAATACTATGAATGCCAGATTATCCTCCAATGATGTGAAACAAAACTGCTAACTAACAGGCCAGGTGGCTCATTGACCCAAATAACTGAAAACCGAACTTAGGAGAAAAGGAAAAACAAACCACCCTAGCCATATATAAACACCCTGTGGCATTATGAATGAGATTGGACTACACTTGAATACTTGCTCCTCAGTTGGTCAAACTGTTTGGAAGGATTAGGAGGTGTGGCCTTGCTGGAAGAAGAGGTGTGGCCTTGCTGGAAGAGGTGTGGCATGTGGGGGGGAGGGGAGCAGGCTTTCAGGTTTCAAAGCCTCCCACCACCCCATTGTTCCCTCTTTCTGTCTGCCTTGTGGCTGCAGATCGAGATGTGAGCTCTCAGCCATTCGTGACGCCATCATAGACTGTAACACACTAAAACAGTAAGTCTAACTAAACACTTTCTTTTGTAGGTTGCCTTGGTCATGGTATTCTGCCACGGCAATAGGAAAGCAACTAAAACAACCCCCACATACACTTACACATTAGTATGAAGCTGGAATTCATCTGTCTTGTAGCCAACTGCAAAGTTGCTCTGGGTCACTCGGGACTTCGAGGTCTCAAAATTCATCTGGTAGCCAGCCAGCCAACCCTCATAGCCAAGCACCAAAGCACCTCGGATTGAGGGCCCAGCAATGTCAAAATCCACGTCACAGCCCAGGTTGATATGCTCTCTCTTGTACCCTGTCTTGATTTTAGCATTTTTTTTCCTAAAAGGAAAAGGAAGAGTGTAGTAAAGCCAAACTAACTCATCTTGGTAAAATCATGCAAAAACTGTAAATATTTTGTCTGATCCCAGTTTGTGTAGGAGCTGGGGAATAGATGTGAGGTCAGTGGCTAGTTGTCCTTAAACACCTGCTAAGCCACAAACAGGACACAACTTCTCCTCAGCTCAAATTCAGTCTGCAAAAGGCTGCATTAACACTGTGTACACCATGGGAAGAGATCATAAAGTGAGTGCCAACCATGTTCTTTCTCCAGGTCTCCCTATGGCTAACCCAAAACCCTACGCAGGAATCTATTAGCCATCTTTGCTGCTTTCCAAACCTACAGAAAAGTGGCATGTACCTCAAAGCTACCCACACAGCAATTTGAGGGAGATGGTCATCTTTGTAGTTCACCCAGTAGCCATCGAAAAAAGAAATAGCAGCCCCCTGGGCTGGAGATTAGCCTAGGATTCAGTTTCTAGCAACCACACTGGCAGTTCCCAACTACCTGTAACTCTAGTTCCTGGGGATCTGACACCTTTTCTGGCCTCTTCAGGTACCTCCTCATGTGGTGCATATTCATACACTCAAGAATACACACACACACACACACACACACATTATATAAATAATAAGTCTTTCCCCTGCTTAGCCACCATAGTCGTGAGACCCCATTGAGTTCACAACTCAGAGTCCTGGATACTGACGAGGAACCTGAGTCCTTCAGATCTCAGGTCCAGCCCAGTATTGCCAGATTGACACCTAAGACCAGTTAGTTCAGTGTCTGTCAGCTATATCTCAAGACCTCAGCAAGGATGGAGGAGTCATGTCACCTACCAACATTTATACAGCCTAACTTTTATCCAAAATAAACCCCAGAGAATAAGAGAGCACCTATTGGGTGGCTAAGTGGGTAAAGCACTTGCCAAAAAGCATAAAGACATGAGTTCAAAGCCCTAGAACCCAGTAAGGGCCATATGCACAACAGAAGCCTCCATGATCCCAGTAAACCTCTACGGAAGATGGGCGTGAGAAACAGGAGGCTTGCTCAAGCTCAGAGCCAGCCGGTCTGGCAAATACAGCAGTAAACACAAGAACTCATGAGATCTGCTTGCCTCCCCAGTGTTGGAATTAAAGGCCACATACCACTGCCCAGCAAAATACTTTTTTTAAAAAAAGATCAAATCTATCAAGTAAAATTAGAAGTACATCACATACTTGCAAAAGAGATGACTTCCTGGCCAACTACTTTCTCAGCCTAGACCACAGAAACCAGGACTCAGAGCTCCAGAAGACAACACATGCTTGCCCATTCCTGGCCTTATTCAGAGACATCAGGGTTCATCTGCAGCATGCAGTCCATGGGCTCTGAACCCATTCCCTCCTTCCTGCAGAGGCCCTACTGTTTCTTGGAAAATGTCCAGTTACAGATCCAGGCCTGAAGCAGCTCGTTAAGCTATCAGAGATTAGCAGGAATTATTGGGCAAACAGATCTAATTGCTAAAATAAGGTTTCTACCCAGGGCCTTCACAGATGGGGCAATGTGAACACTGGTAAGACGAGAATTAGCAATCGACTAAAATACATCATAAAAAAAATATATTTGGTTTAGGGCCAGTAATATGGCTTAAGGTACTGGCACCTGCCACCAAGCCCAATGACCTGAGTTTGATTGCCAAACTCACATGATTGAGGGAGGGAACCAACTCCCAAGAAGGTAAGAGGATCAGAACTTGGAGGCCAGCCTTGGCTACATAATCAGGCCCTGTCTCAATAAAACATGAGTGGCAGACACCTGGCCATGAAGGCAGGAGGATCAGAAGTTCAAGGTCAGCCTCCAATGCATAAAAACTCAAGGCCAGACTGGACTACAGGAGACCTCCTCAAAAGACAAAACCAGCAAAAAGCTGCCATTGACCACAAAGCGTGGTGCCTGTGGCAGAGCCTCTGACCAATGGTGGGTACCACCCACACCAGTTTGCACAGCGACTCCTCACTGTCTCACGGGATTCTAGCTAAGGGCCCAAGCATCCCAAGAAAAGGGACAGGCAGGGGCGGTAACTCAGATTCCTCCTGGGATCTGCCTGAGCACAGCTATGGAGGTTTTCCTTTCTCAAATGTCATTGGGATTTTTTTTTAAGCTACTTAAGAAGTGGTACTAATTTGACAAGCACTCAAGAGACACATAACACAGATTGACGGTTAGCAAGCAGGCTTTATCTGTGGAAGGCAACTCATGGGTGGGCGCTAATCTGAAAGTGGGGTCTGGGGACGTCTACTTGTGCCTACATGTGGCTCAGGCGGGTCAGTACTTTTAGGGTATCACCAAACTTTAGAAAGTCAGTGTTAATTTCCAGTGAGCCAGAGTCATCAAAGTTCACCTATCCAACACACCTAGGGCCTACAGCACTACCTTTTAAACAACATTCCCAACATAAGGCGCCAAGGCTCCTGGGAGAAGTGGCTGACAGACAGCAGGAATAAGAAGAAAGACCCTAAGATGAAGTTCACACACCTCCAAAACAAAAAACACAGAAAAGCTCAAAGACAGTAAGGAAGAGGAGCGCCCCCAAAAGCCCACACATGTCAACCTGAAGGAGCTCCAAACTGTCACAGTGTGAGCCATAGTGTAAATGATGGAACTGAATATAACTCACAGAATAAATGTCCATGAGTCTATACATGAGTCAAAAATGACTAGGGGCTGGCAAGATGGCTCAGCAGGTAGAGGTGCTTGCAGCCAAACCTAATCACCTGAGTGAATCCCTAGGACTCGAATGGAAAAAAGGAGAAAACCAAGCCTGCCAAGTGGTTCTCTGATGTCCATACACACACTGCGATACACACACACATAGAAGAAACTGCTTGTGTGTGTGTGTGTGTGTTGTGTACGTATGTGTGTGTTGTAAATATATATGTGTTTGTATGTGTTTTTTTTCAGATAATAAAGGGACGGAGAGATGGTTCAGCACTTAAGAGCACTGGCTGCTCTTGCAGAGAACATGAGTTCCATTCCCAGGACCCACATGGTGGCTCACATATCTGTAACTCCAGTTCCAAGGACTCCAGTGTCGGCCTCTGACCTTCATAGGCATCAGGCACACACATGGAATACATACATGCATATAGAGAAACACATATACAGACAAAATATAAAGATAATAAAATAAAAACTAAAGCTAAGCTGGTTAAGGGAGGAGTAGGACTACCCTTCTCATAGTAAAAGCTCCTAAGTAAGAAAGGACTGGCTAAAGCCGGGCAGTGGTGGTGCAGCCTTTAATCCCAGCACTTGGGAGGCAGAGGCAGGAAGATCGCTGAGTTCGAGGCCAGCCTGCTCTACAGATCAAGTTCTAGGATAGCCAGGGCTACACAGAGAAACCCTGTCTCAAGAAACAAGAAAAGAAGGCAGGAAGGGAACACCTACCAATAATGACACAGGCAAGCATCAAAGGATGCTTCCATGTAACCCAAACTATAATGAGAGAGAATATCTGCAGTCTCAGTATCTCCCCGTAACACAGCTGCTAAGCACAAAGCTGGAAGCTAACAGCTTTACAGTGGAGACCCAGCTGATGCCATCTTAGCCACATAATCAGGGTTGGTATCACGGGCCAAGACACATAGAATATCGGTCTTCCAGACAGCACAGCAGCGTGGACACAATGAGGTGCCACTTCCTCAGCTGCCAAAAATATACAGCCTTGAATACACTCAGGAGGAAATACCAGACCGATCCAAGTAGAAGGACACTTTGCAAAGAGCTTAATTCTTGAAAAAATGTCAGGGTCATGAGAGACAGAGAAAAATGGAGAGCGTGTCCCAGGGAGAGGTCACAGAGATCTGAGTGCTTGATGCAATAGAGGATCCAAAACTGGGTCCCGGGCCAGAAAGATGCTATCAACAGGGCATCAGTTAATAATGTGGTAACAACGTTTACTTGCTGGCACGGATCTTTGTTAGTCACAATTGCTTAATGACAGGGACACGTTCTGAAAATTGCATCGTTGGGCCATTTGGTCATTAAGCAAACATCACGGGGTACACTTACAGAAACCTAGATGACCATGATTAACCACTCAACCACGACCTGCTCGTGTACCCAAGAGACAGATGTCCAAGGCAGGCAATGTAACGCAGCACATGGGCTCATGGTAAATATTCTATAAGAAGAAACACATTCTAATGGTAAGTAATGAGCTCGATCTTCAGTGGGTGGTGTTTATGTCAATTATCACAGGCTCAATAAATGCACTGTCTTTGATGGCAATAAGCAAGAGAATTTTTCAGGTCTGTAATAATCTCAAGGGACCACAGTCCTATATGTGTTTGATTGAAATATTATTATGTAGTGAATAGCTGCATATTATATAGTATGTACTGTGTTATAATGTGATGGCAGATAGAAAACTTCAACATCAGAGGGAGGTAGGGATAGAAATAGGGGAGATCTCTACAAACTACTTTTATCACAATTTTCTATATAAAAACTGTAAAACTATTTCAAAAGAAAAGGTTAAACTGAGGAGGCTGGAGAGATGACTCAATGGTTGATAGCACTTCCCGCTCTTGCAGAGAGCCAAGGTTCAGTTCCAAGCACCCACACAGCAGCTCACACCTTTAATCCCAGCACTGGAGAGGCAGAGGCAGGCACTCCAAAAAGGAAGAAAAAAAAAGCACAGAATCACAAAAGATAAAAACACATGCTGCCGAGCCCTGGGTGTAAAAGGTGGTGGCGACGGTAAACTTTATACATGTACTGCCAAGCTAGAAATCTGCCAAAGGCTGGGAATGGTGCTGCACACCTTTAATCCCAGCACTAGGAGGCAGAGCTGGGCAGATCTCTGAGTTTGAGAGAGTCTGGCCTACAAAGCAAGTCCAGGACAGCCAGGGCTGTTTCACAGAGAAACCCTGTCTCAAAAAAAAAAAATAAAATAAAATAAAATAAAATAAAACAATCAAACAAAAAATCTGTTAAACCAAAAACTTAAAGCTTGAAACTCAGTAAAAAGCCTGGACTCAATCATCAGTGAGCAAAACACCGCTCCCCTGATGATTTAGGAGACTCGTCATCCTAAGAACAAAACCACAAGAGTATAGAATATTCTAGAAAAGAGTTCCTTCTAGCCCTGAAGAGCACTCAGGAGGGGAGGCAGACCAGCTCACTCTCTTTGCCCTGATGTGTCAATAACCAACAAGCCTAAACTGTTTCCGGCCAGAGGACCTGGCAGCCCCAGGAGACACCTTGTGGTTAAGCTCTCAGGATCTCAAGGTTTCAGAAAACTGGGGGAAGAGCCCTCCACACCTACTAAATCAGCTGACAACAGTGACCAGTCAGCCCCTGGTTACAAATGCCACCTCTGCCCTTCAGCCCTGGCCACTTTCATTTACCAGCAGCCTTGTGTGAAGCAGATCAGCTGAGATAGAAAGCCCGTGGCCTGCAGCCAGGCAAACACTGGTCTGAGTCCTCCACTACCAAGGACAATCCTTAGCCCTGGAGACAGAGCTCAGTGTAGATGTAGTATACATCACCAATGGACTGCATAAGTCCTGGCTTCTATCCTTAGCACCCCATAACTGGATATGGGACCACATGCCCATGATCCCAATACTTGAGAGATAGAAGCAGGAGGGTCAGAAGTTCATTGTCATCTTTGCCTACAAAATGAGTTCAAGGCCAGCCTGAGCTACAGGAGACCCTGTGTCAAAAGGAAGAGGGAAGTTCCTTGCGGCAAACAGCATCCTAGCCCAGGCACCCTCAATCCCCAAATGAGCATGAAAACACATAAAATCATTTGCTGGAGAAATATATTTCCTAAATTAAGAATGCTTGCTACAGCAGAGCCCCTTAACAGATGATCTATGTGTCCTGGGCAGAACACCACCACAGACCCAAATGTATAGCACTTGGACCAAGGCAGCCTTATTGTTGTTGCTACCTGGTTGGTTTTTGTTCTTTGGCCTGGAATCTCTCTACCTACCCCTGACTGGCCCTGACCCCACGATTCCTTCCACACTCCAGCCTCCCAGCTAAGATGTCAGACCAAACACCAAAATCCTTTGCTATAATGGACTTCTAGGGCCCAAAACATCCCAGAATGTCCTCGTGGGTGAGAACCTTACCCAGTGTTAGGTGAGAAAGATGAATCAAAGGTCAGCTTCAGTCCACGAGCAAGCTGCATATAAGAGAGAAGTGGCACAGGTTAGCCAAAGGCAGGACCCAGGCTATCTCAATGGGAACGAGAGGAGTCAGGACATCTGGCAGACAGGGAGCCCTTACCTGGTCTTCCACGGTGATCTCAGTACCTAGGGTGTTGTCTGTGTTCCATTTCTCTGTAAATGTTAGCCCATACTCAGTCCATCTGTACTTGGTTTCCAGACTGCCGTTCACTTTGGTGGTTTCTGTGTTGGCAGAACTGAGCTGGTAAATTCCTTAAAGGAGAGAGAGAGAGATCTTGGTCTACAGTCCAGTCTGCCCTTAGTCCAGGCCCATAAGCAACAGAGAGTCCCCGATGTGTCCAGGCAGAACTATTTCTATAGTTTAATTACATATGAAAATATGAAGGAGTGAAAGAGCCTGCTACTCAAAGGAACATTCTGGAAAGTTGTTTGTGGAAGACAGCTTCCTTCCTCCCCTGGGGCCCTAAAGTCTGGACAGGAAACCACCCAGCTTCTATGTTTGCCTCCAGCCTCAGACAGAGGGAGCTATCGATGACAGAGTAACACACCCTTCCCTCCAACAATTGCCATAGATTCCTGTATCCATATCTAAGAACAGGGATGTTTACTAAATAGTAATGAAACGTTACAAACATAGGTGGCGCCATACAGCCTTAATCCCAGCACTCAGGCAAAATCAGGTGGATCTGTGAGTTTGAGGCCAACCTGGAATACAGAGTGAGTTCTAGAGCAACCAGGGCCATGTAGAGAGACGATGTCTCAAAAAAAAAAAAAAAAAAAAAAAAAAAAAAAACCTAAAGATAAATAAATAAATAAAAAATAAATGATAAAAACAGGTCAGCAGGGCTGAAGAGATGGCTCAGCGATTAAGAGCACTTACTGCCCCTGTAAAGGTCCTGGGTTCGAGTTCCAGCACCCACTGTGCAGCTCACAATGGCCTATAAAAAGTAACTCCAGTCCCAGAGAATCTGATGCCCACCTTTGGCCTTCCCAGGTTCCTGCATGCATGTGGTGTACACAAACTCCTGCAGGCACACACAGACATATATAAAAATAAATTAAGTCTTTAAATAAAGAAAGAAAACAACCTAGGTCAAACTGGGTGTAATGGCTCACATCTTATAACCCAAGCACATGGGAGGCTAAGGCAGGAGAGTTTCTGTGATGTGAAGCCAGCCTGAGCTACCACAGAGTAAGACTCTACCTCAAAATAAGAGAGAGAGGAGAGAGAGAGAAAGAAAGAGAGCAATTTTAAAATAAGAAGCATCAAGGAAGATCAGAGCCGGGCGGTGGTGGCGCACGCCTTTAATCCCAGCACTTGGGAGGCAGAGGCAGGCGGATTTCTGAGTTCGAGCCAGCCTGGTCTACAGAGTGAGTTCCCAGACAGCCGGCTACACAGAGAAACCCTGTCTCGAAAAACCAAAAAAAAAAAAAAAAAAAAAAAGATAGATCAGGTTAGGTTAGATCAGTGGTAGAGTACATGCCTACAGTGCATTAGACAGGGAGTTTGATTTCAAACATCGCAAATAACTTGTAAAAAAAAAAAAAGCATTAAAAGCTACTATAGCCCCAGACCACCCATCACACTAACAGCCACAATCCAAGCAGGCAACTGTTTTTGGCTCTGCCAGCCGGGCCACAGCGCCCCTACTGGTCAGGACAAATATAACATCCTGTGCAAGTGGATCGACTTACCAATCCATTCTCGGATTTCGTTTTCAAATCAAGTTTTATTAAGCCAAAGCCTAAAGAAAGAAAAACAGCCAAAATCAGGTTAACTAATTAAGCCAGAGGAGCTGGGGGTGTTTCTCAGCAGCAGAATGATTGCTAACAAGCTCAAGGTTCGACCCCCAGCACTCAAAAAAATAAAATAAAATAAAAATAAAAATAATAACTTGAAGCTAGGACACCACTGCTTTCCTCCTGCCTATCTGGAAATGCTTAAAGAAAGCCAGGGCAACAGTGGCAGACAGAACAAACCCAGGCCTGACCTGTGCCCTTGCAGGACCTGTGAGGCAGGTTCCAGCAGCTGGCAGAGGCAATCATCAGGCCTGGTGGGCCCATCAGGGTAAATTTAGAATGGTGTTCTACTGGAGCAGACGCTGGAGCTTGCAAGGGACTAGATCTGCCAATTTGCCTTGCAATGCCTAAGCCTGACCACTGGGTGGCGCACAGCTGCATGAAGCGCATCCTTTGGACTGGACATATAAGTTGTCAGCTGGGAACTGAAGTGTCACAAAGATACCAACTCCCTTAGTAGGTGAAAGGCCTTCCATTTCCCCGAACTCCTCCAACACTCACCATAGCCCTTGGTGAAGACATCCCTGGCGGACTTGCCAAGATCAGCGTATGTGGGAGGCACAGCCATGTTCTGCCACAACAAAAGCAGGAGAAAGAATAAATGCATCAGTAATTATGGAAATTAGTTTACCGCCAATAAAACTTATTTGATATAATTAAACAACCAATAAAAATCACTCAGCTCTAAAAGTTCCAGGCATCTTTCCCAGCCAGGTGTGGGTGTGCCTGAGCTGTCTCACCCTTCCTCTGAGACCAGAACTGGGGACAGTTCTGTGATCGTTTTTGACTGTAGCAACACCAGGCCTAAGCATAGACCCAGAGCACAGGGAGAGTCGGTCAATATTTGATGAATGAATGAACCATCAAAGACATATCCCCAGGAGCCAGCCACTATACTGAACCGCAGAACTCTTGCCAATAATTACAAAATGCCGGCTGCCTGGCCAGTAACTGCATAAGGATAAGTCGGAATTTCCCATGGAAATCGATGTATCTTGCACATGGCTCTGATTTCATTCCCTCAACAAGTATCAGAGGAGTGCCTTCACATGCCGCTGCAAGCCCAACTTCACAAAGCTTTCTTTTACAGCATAAGCTAGTTAAGTATCTCCTCACATGAAAAAAAGTCGAGCAACATGCTACAAAAGGGAATCTAAAACCAGCAAGAGGGCTCAGTAGCTCACTTGTGTTACTAAGCCTGGCTACCTGAATGCAATCCCTGAGAACACGTTAGGGCTCCCCGGCAAGTTGTCCTCTGGCCTCTACATGCATGTGCCCAGTATGTATGTGTGCATGCACGCAAGCTCACACACAGACACAAACACAAAAAACAATTCATTTTAAATATTGGGGTTTTGTTTTTTGTTTTTTAAGACAGGGTTTCTTTGTGTAGACCTGGCTGTCCTGGAACTTGCTCTATAGACCAAACTGGCCCTGAACTCACAGGGATCCACCTGCCTCCCAAATGCTGGGATCACAGCCTGGCTTTTTGTTTGTTTGTTTGTTGTTTTTTCGAGACAGGTTTTCTCTGTGTAGCCCTGGCTGTCCTGAACTCACTCTGTAGACCAGACTGGCCTCGAACTCAGAAATCCGCCTGCCTCTGCTTCCCAAGTGCTAAGATTAAAGGTGTGCGCCACCACTGCCTGGCTGGCTTTTTTTTTTTTTTTTTCTTTTTAATGACTTATTTTTATTTTATGTGCATTGATGTTTTGCTTGCACGTCTGTGTTAGTGTGATGGATCCCCTGGAACTGGAGTAACAGCCAGCCTCAAGCTGCCATGTGGATGCTGGGAATCAAACCCAGGTCCTCCTGAAGAACAGCAGTACTCTCAACGGCCATGCCACCTCTCCAGCCCCTTCTTTTTCACCATATGTGTTTCCGCATGTATATATGTGAACCACATTCACACACGTATGCATGTGAGCCACATTCATGCCTGGTACGTGAGGAGGCCAAAAGAGGGAAGTCAGATCCTTTAGAATTGGAGTTACAGATAGTTGTGAGCCTCCATGTGGATACTGGCTCATCTGTAAGAGCAGCAAATATTTGTCCAGCTCCAGTGGGCCTTTATTTTAAAAAGCAACTATCAAAATATTATGGGGGTGGAGCTGGGGAGATGGCTCAGTGATTAAAAGCACTGACTGTTATTCCAGAGGATATGGGTTCAATTCCCATCACCCACATGGGATAGCTCACAACTGTCTGCAACTGCAGTTCCAGGGAATCCGACACCCTCGCATATGCAGACAAAACACCAATGCCCATAAAATAAAATTTAAAAAAGAAAATACTATCTGGAGAGCCGAGTCTAGAGTGCAGGGTAGCACACCTGCTTAGCATACACAAGGCTCCAGGTTCCATCAAAAGTACCATCATCTTTCTTATTTACATGTCTGTGGGTGAGTACACACACATGGATGCAGGTACCTAGGAGGCCAGAAACAGGACTTAGCTGTTACACACAATTAAGTCAGGGAACAAATATTCGTTAAATATCACAGTGGTCAGGGAAAGAGAATTACTCTGATGGTCTCTGCTGCAAGGGTGACATTATATTCCTGGAAGGTTTTATGTTGACAAGCTGTGTAGAAAGAATTAAAAACCCCGCTCTTCGACTGCACACACTGTGACTTCTGTCCTGAAGAGAAGGACCCATGAGTAACAAAGTCCCATCCCAGAACCATTAATGTCACTAACAAGAAGAGTGTTTCCATTTTTTTTTTTCCTCTTCCTGAGACAGGATCTCATGAAGTCCAGGATGGCCTGGAACTTTCTATGTAGCCAAGAATGACCTTGAATTTCTAATCTTCCATCCCTCCCTCAACTGCTGGAACTGCAGGAATCATCACCACATCTAGTTTCTGCATTGCTGGGGTCAAATTTAGGGCTTCAAGTACCCTGGCAGGCACTCTGCCAACGAAGCTACATCCTCAGCTGCTTCCTTCCATTTTAAAATACTGCACATGTGCCAAGGGATGGTGGCACACACCTTTGATCCTAGCTCCTCAGGGGGCAGAAACAGGTGGGTCTCTGTGAGTTTGAGGCCAGCCAGGTCTACAAAGTGAATTCCAGGACAGCCAGGTCTGTTACACAGAGAAACCCTGTCTTGTGGTTGAGGGGACAAATGAGCAAACAAACAAAAACAACAAAAAAAAACTATACACCTAAATTATCAAACTGCATCTGCATAGGTGCCATCTGGCATGACACATGTACCCATTCATAAATGCGAACATACTGTGGCATATTCCTGGCAAGTGGGCGCCCACTGGGGAAGATTTCAAATGATTCCAGGGAAACAAACAAAATCAACTGACCAAAACCTGAATCAAAGATACCGAAAAGAGCTCACAGCAGGACCCACAAGGTAATTCAGCAGGTAAAGGTGCCTGCTGTCGCACCTGGAACCTGCAGGATGGCAGGGGACAACCAACTCTCAAAAGTTACCTTGTGACCTCCACATAATAAATCAATCCATCAGTAAATAATTAAAGACAGCCTACAGCCAAACCCCGATAAACACTACAGAAGAAACAGCCATGGACTTCCAGTGTTAATGGAATCTGCAGTCCAGGCCATATTTCCCATTCTCAAAGACTGCTTGCTCCTTCTTTGCGTTGCTGCTCTTATCTCTTGCCCATCAACAGGCTGGAACCTAATGTAGGCAGACTGGCCCACATTAGGGTCAGGACAAAGAAGAGGGCAGAGATATACCCAACACTGCCCTGTCCACTCTTTGAGAACTGGGGACTCCTCTTTCCACTGGGTCCTTTCTTCCAAACTAACCTTGCAGGCACATGTACCCCAGGGGCAAGCAGGAGACCTCACACTTGGGCCTGGAGAAAACAGCACACACCTCAGGCCAGATGGACCTAGCCCTTCCCCTAGGAAAAGTCAACACCAAGCAATCCTGAAAGATAGCACAGCCCAGCAAACCTGCAGAACATCTTGGCCAAGAGCCCAGAACATTCTCCATCTCTGCCTGGATTAAGAGCCATCTGTGAAAGTACAAAAACAGGAGAGATAGTTCCTTGGCTAAGAGGACTTGTTGCTCTTGCAGAGGACCAGAGGTCAATTCCCAGCACCCACATGGTGGCTCAAAACTGTCCATGACTCTAGTTCTAGGGGACCCAGTACACATGGCACACATACACACAGAGAGAGACAAAACACTTATACACATAAAATAAACCTGAAAGGACCCAACAAAATAAAACAAACAAAAAGAACCAACTACAGACAGAGCTGTCTCTCCTCTAAAGGAAGGAACAGAGGGGGAGCCATCCGCAGCATCCAAGATCACTAAAGCACCCACAAACTCTCTAACCAATATTTATTTTAAGATTTGGTTTTACTTTTGCGTATATATCTCTCTGTGTGTGCCACATGTGTGCAGGTGCCTGTGGAGACCAGAAGAAGGCACCAGATCCCTTGGAGCTGGAGTTATAGGTGGTTGTGAGCCACCCAATGTGGGAGTTTGGAATAAAACTCAGGTTCGATGTTAAAAATATTGGTGTTCTTAACCCCTGTGCCACCTCCATAGTGTGCCCACACACCTGCCTTTTTTTCCCTTTTGAAACAGGGTCTTATGTAGCCCAAGCTAGCCTCCAACTCACTATGCAGACAGGAACGGCCTTGAACTTCTGATCGTGCCTGCCTCCATCTGAGAGTGCTGAAAGGGACAAGCATTTCGGATGTATATGGCATTGGGGCTAGCAGTGTGCACGCTAGGCAAGCATGTACCAATCCAGCTGTGTCTCCAGCCTATCAGAAGCCAGGTCTTTTCCTGCTACCCTTCCCTGACCTCACAGAAAAGACAGTCCCCAAGACCCCACCCTGCAGGCATCTAGACCAGATCCCACTTTGAGGAAAAGACAGAACATTCATTATTTAGTGTTCCCCAAATGCAGTCTGTTGACACTAATCCCCAAACCCAACATGGAAAGCCACCTGTCAAAAAAGAAAAAAACAAACCACTACCCACTGCAAACACCAGCTACTGCATGAGCTCTAAGGAGATTATTATCCAGGGCGTGAGTTGGGACTTCCGAGCTCAGGGTAGGAGCCAGGCTCTGTAAGGCTCCCTTCCTTTCTATTCTACCATACTGCCTGTCTGTCTTTATTTGGCACCTGCTCCCCCCTTACCCCCAAGTCTGCCAGCCTACCAACCCAAGCCTTCCCTGGATGACCTTGAACAAATTATGCAAACGCCACTCTAGCCTAAGGAATGGATACCCAGCCATACTGGAAGCAGAGGGGAAGGATTGTATATCACCTAGCAGTTCACACAACACACTTACGTAACTTCCATCTTGGGGCCTGGGGAGGACAATATCTTCCTGACTCATCAACTACATGGCAGTGACAGCTGCTCACCGTGCTCCCACCCTCCACTCCTCCTCCCACAACACCCCCTAAACTCAAAGCTCCTCAGAGTCTGTCAAGCATATGTTTACCCAAATGTCTGTAAAGATGTCAAGGCCTGGCACACAGTGGGCATTCATGTGTAAATACACAATGAGTATCATATCTTATATCTTTAATTACATGTATTTAGTGAGCCTGTGATGCACCTGAGAAGGTCAGAGGTTACCTTACAGGACTTAGTTCTCTCCTTCCACCATATAGGTTCTGGAAACTGAAATTGTGTCTTCAGACCTGGCAGCAGGCCTTTAACTGCTAAGCTAGCTCATCAGCCCTACCAAAGTATCACTGCAAGCTGGGTTTGCTTTGTGCTTTTTTGCTGCTACAGCTTCAGAGGCTGAGGCCAGAGACTAGCTTAAGGGGTGGGATGAGTCTTGGTTGGTATAATGCTTGCTTAGAATGCACAGTGCCCTGATACTAGCCCTGCACTGCATAAACCAGGCTTGGTTGGCACATGACGATAATCTCAGCCCTCAGGAGATAGAGGCAAGAGGACCAGAAGTTTAAAGTCATCACTGGCTATATAGTGAGTTCGAAGCCAGCCTATGCTTTGTAAGACTCTGGTTTTTTTGTCTCAAAAAACAGTGGAGCCGGCAGTGGTGGCGCACGCCTTTAATCCCAGCACTTGGGAGGCAGAGGCAGCGGATTTCTGAGTTCGAGGCCAGCCTGGTCTACAGAGTGAGTTCCAGGACAGCCTGGGCTACACAGAGAAACCCTGTCTCAAAAAACCAAAAAAAAAAAAAAAAGGAAAAGCCTTGGGGAAAAAAAAAACAGTGGAGAAGAGGGGCTAGAGAGCCGGCTCAGAGGTCAGGAGCACTGCTGTTCTTGCATTAGAACCCAGATAAAAGCCGGGCGTGGTGGTGGCGCACGCCTTTAATCCCAGCACTTGGGAGGCAGAGGCAGGCGGATTTCTGAGTTCGAGGCCAGCCTGGTCTACCAAGTGAGTTCCAGGACAGCCAGGGCTATACAGAGAAACCCTGTCTCGAAAAACCAAAAAAAAAAAAAAAAAAAAAAAAAAAAAAAGAACCCAGATAAGTCCCAGTTCCAACACGGTGGCTCACAGGTATACACAAATGTGAGAAGGAAAAACATTTATATGCATAAAATTTGAGAGAAGAAAAAAAAGCAAAGGACAAAGGGGAGAGACCAGGAGGAGAGTTCTAGATGAACCAGGACTAAGGCCAGAGCCCAACTCAGTTTTTTTTTTTTTTTTTAAAAAGTATCACTGTAACAAAAAGAGGAAAGTAGAAACTTGGTGTCTGACAATAGGAACAAGTAAATTACAATGTAACCAGGAAGTAGGCGCTTCCCCACGCAAGGCAGCTGGAGAGCTGGGACAGACAGGAGATCCCAGAGCAGCAACCCCCCTAGGAAAGAGCTGAGCCCAGGCTGAGGGACCTCTCAAGGGGAATTCTGGGTACTTTAAGCCTTAAAACAGTCATGGGTTTTATTCCAAGAGCTGCTGAACGCTGACAACCCCAAGACTGGTAAAATGCCAATGCTGAGATCCAGGAAAAGGAAGGTGAATACAGTCCACTTTTTTTAGAGGGCAATTGATAGACAATTAACTCAGCATTAATCTTACTCCCAGGAACCCCGCTCACTAAGTGTTCTAGGCACCAAAAAACCTACAGCAGCATATTCTCTGCCTCACGAACTGTGTCACACAAACCTAGACGTGACCAACATGCCCATCATTAGAAAAATGATGTAACCAAAAAAAGCCGGATACTAACAAACTAAGGAACACCAAAGAGTCATCAACAGCAATGAGGCGAGATGGATATGAAGGTGCTTAGGACAAGGACAAAGAGACAGGAGGACCAAAAGTTCAAGGTCATTATTGGCCACACAGGGAATGTGAGTAACCTGGGTTATGAGACTACCCCAAAACAATAACAGTGGTGAATTTATAAGTGAGAACACAGAACACTATGTACCACTGAATGAAAAGAGAAAGCCAGGCTGGATGTTGTGGTACAGGTCTTTAAATCCCAACTCTCAGGAGGGAGAGGTGGGATCCTGAGTTCAAAGCCAGCCAGAACTGCATAGTGAGACACTGCTTCAAAAAATAAATAATTAAAAAAAGAAGAAATAAAATAGCATGCCACAGAATTCTATTCCCAAATTAGTGGGTCCTTTATCTTAAGTTGTGAATGAGTAGGGAGAACAGGAAGAGGGCCGTCTGGGCAGGAGGCTGCTAGGGAGGATGTGTTTGGGAAGGTAGATAGATGTGGAATCAGATGTGGTTTCCATTTTTTATTTTGCTTCATATTTAAATGTTGTTGTGAAGGCAGCATTGGAAGTCAGCAACTTCAAACATGTCACCTCAGTCAAGAGAGCCAGAGGGCTGAGAGACGCTCAGAGGCTAAGGGTACTGTCTATTCTACGGGATCAGGTTGGGTTTCCAGCACAACTCTGTAAAACCAGCTCCAGGAGCTGCAGTGCATCCTTGGCTTCCAGGCACTGCACACATCACTGTACACATGCATACACATACATACACATTAAATAAAGTTGTGGGTTTTTTTTTTTTTTTTTTTTTAAGAGAAAGAACTAGGGAGATGGTAGTTGGTGTAAAGCAATAGCTAGTTCTCCAGAGGACCAGGGTTCAATTCCAGCTCCTAGTGGTGCTTACAACCATCTGTAACTCCAGTCTAGGAGTCCAATCCAATTTGATGGACACCAGACATGCATATGTAACATACATACAAGTAGACAACACCATTACATAAAGTTTATTTTTTTTTTTTGAGACAGGGGGTTAACTCTGTCTAGCCGGGCTTACTGGAAACTCACTTTTAGAGACTCAGAAACCACTGCATTTGGTAATTAAAGTAGACAACACACCCTGCTATAGACTAATATTTAAGATACAGGAATGAAAAGCTTCTGACAGTGTCCATACTTGTTCTAAGAACTGATTCAAACTGGGACAGTAGCCCTATCACTGGATAAGGTCTATAGGGACACATTCCTCTCCCAAGCAACCACCAACATCTGGGCCACTCTGCCCAGAAAGCAAAGAGCAGGGCAAAGCTCCTTAACTTCAGTGTGTATAAAAATCACCAGGGCAGCTATCAAGCAGCCTGGGCACAGGCAGCAATGGTCTACAAAAAAGACTAGGCTCACTCTGCACCAAGCACCCACCAAAATGCCAAGCTAACCCAAGCCCTGCCTATGGGTCTCACGCCTAACCAGGAAGTAGAGTCTCCTCAACACCAGAAACACCCCAATGAACTCAGACCCCCATCTCCAAAAGCAAAGGGGAGACAAGACAACTTCCTAAAGAACAGGAGCTACCACCTGCCATGGAGTCTCCCAGACCATCCAGGTAGCTACAGATGATGATGGAGGGATCATCAACCTGGCGGAAGAGCCCCTGGGTGTGAAAAGACCCACAGCCCACCCTTTCTCAGGTATCCTATACACGCAAATGACTTCCTTCTTACACCACCCAAATAACCAGATAACAGTACATAGCTACTGTCAGGAGGCAAAGCAACCAATGTTACCAAACACCATCCCAGGATTCTCCCTCAGAATGAAAAAAATCATGAGAAAACTTTTGGCTCTGCTCTTTCTCCAGCAGTTTTTGGATAGTTTGCCAGGGTAAAAATGGACCAGCAAACAAAAGAGGTATCAAGGGGATGGAGAGATGGTTCAGCCATTAAGAGCACTAGCTGCTTTTGCAGAGGACCCAGGTTTGGTTCCCTGCATCCACACAGGGGCTCAACATGATCCCTAACTCCAGTTCAAGGGCATCTGAAGGATGCTTTCTTCTGGACCCTGTGGGCACTGCATGAACATGATATGCATACATATGTACAGGGAAAACCCTTATGCATATAAAAAATAAAGAGGTCACCATAGATCACTGCAAAGTCAATCTCTTCACCAACCCTAGGGACCAGGGAGGAAAAAAATAACCTCCCAGCAGAAAGCAGGCCCAGTTCAGGAGCTTCCCCCCACCACAGACAGACGGACGGACGGACGGACACACACATACACACACACCAGTGCTCTCTTTCCGAGCAAAGGCAACCCAGGGAACAGTCGCCGGTTCCAGATGCTGGCAAGGCAATGGCCCTCTGCTCTGGAGGCAGGCTAAGTTACCAAAGCAGCTGCCTTCCCCTCCCCCTCCGCAGAGTCTCACAGGGGGGCAGCCTGGCTTTCCAGGCTCTGCTTCTATTTTAAACCACACTGGAAGCTGGGCCACCAGCGGCAGCACAACCTTCCACAAGGCTGGGGAGACTGTGGTTAACTCAGGGCTGCCTGCCTTCTCACTCACCCACCTGTGGAGAGAAGGCTGTGCTAGGGTCCAGCCAGGCACACCAGGGCTCCAGCAAAGCCACAGGCAACTCAAGAGCCCATATGGGGTGGGGGTGGGAGTTGACACAGCACAGGATCAAGCACAACTGGGTCCATATCCTACTCCCTTTCTAGGTAAAAGACCCCAAGTCAGTCTCTCTGACCCTGTTTTCCCTTGGTCTAGTACCCAGCACTTATTACTGTGGCTGGTACACACAGAAACCATGAAACAAACACAAGTAGAATTCTATTAAAATGGCAAATGACAGGTCAACTTATCGACTGGGATGAGCAAATGGATAAATTATGGGTTTGGTTAGTTTTTGGTTTTTCAAGACAGGGTTTCTCTGTGTAGCCCTGGCTGTCCTGGAATTTGGTAGATCAGGCTGGGCTCAAACTCAGGGAGATCTGTCTGCCTCTGCGCCCCCCACTCCTCCACCCAAAAGTATCAGGATTAAAGGTATGCACCACTAGCCAGTTTGCTTTTGTTTTGAAACAGGATCTAATGTAGCCCATAGTAACTCTCAAACTCACTATGTCACCGAGGGTGACCCTGAACTTGATCCTCCTGCCTCCATCTCTGAGTGTGTGTCCCATCACACCAAGTTTCTGCAGTGTGGAAGATAGAACCCAGGGCTTCCACATGCTGGGTAGCATTCCATGTCCCATGCGAGCCAGTCCAGCAGACTGTTTACATTGCTATATTTATGGCTAGGGATCTAAGCAAGCTCTCATTTTGTATATTTACTATTATAATGATGGTTTCTTTTTTTGTTATCTGTTTTTTGTTTCTCGAGACAGGGTTTCTCTGTGTAGCCCTGGCTGTCCTGGAACTCACTCTGTAGACCAGGCTGCCTTGAACTCAGAAATCCACCTGCCTCTGCCTCCCAAGTGCTGGGATTAAAGGCGTGTACCACCACCGCCCAGCATAATGATGGTTTCTGAACATCTTGTCAAAGGCTCAACCTAAACCACAGGGTCCAGAGTCCTCCCCACCCATAATGAGGTATTGTTTGGACTGGATACTATCTGGCCAGGTCCTGAAAGGACACCTCCCATCTCACCCCAGGGAAAATGACTCCTCTGAGCACTGTCCACTAGGACGGCCCACAACAGTTGCATACCTCTCTCTCCAGTCCCAACCAGTTGGTAACTTCTGCTTTACAGAGGCCCTCACACCTATGGGCTCCACAAAGCATAGCAGTGTGGTGTGTGCATACCAGCAAAGAACTGGTACCCAAGCACCAAGTGTATACAGCAGGGCCGCAGGACACCAGAATACCCAGCAACAACAATCACATTTCTACAGCAGACCCCAGGTGATCCCAAGGCCTGGGTCTAGACAGGGAGACCAGAAGTTGCCCTCTGACAAGCACAAAGCTACACACACAGTACAATAGTACAACCTTTCTGGAATCCTAGGGGCTAACCTCCTGACTTTGGCAATGCTCAGCTACACGTTTCCCTCCGTCACTACCACTGTAGGTGTCCGTCATACTGTGGGAATTTTCATCAACAGCAAAGGGCCTCAGAGCACCATGATGATGGTGGGGACTGGGGAGGGGCAGCCCATACCACCACCGGCTCAAGAGTCCAGAGTCTACACCTGCCTCAGGTCCAGCATGAGGACTGCATGGTCCCAAACAGCCCCTGTCTAAAGCTTCATTCCAGAAATCGGAAATAAAACAAATCGCCTGTGAGCACCCATGACTACAACTGGGGCCAGGCACCTTACTCAAGGCGTCAGACCTACACGCCTGTCAGAAAGGGAAGTCACAACAGGCCCTCGGCCTTGGCCAGAATCCCATTCACCCATATCACTCCAGCTTCAAGCCCAGAAACACCAGTTTGACAAGTTCCCTCAGGACTTGGGAAGCTGTAGAATGTTAAACGACTTGTTTCCTATCCCTCATGACTATTGCTGTAGCTGAGTGTGTACCATTCATTAAAGCTCTTCTAACATCTGTGACTGTTAGGCTAGGATAGCTTCTAGAAGTTAGTGAGCTGTCTAGGTCGTCTAATGGGTGTTTAAGATTCCACAATTTAATGTGCACCTACCATGCCTGGATAGTTAAGAGCAGTATGAAAAAAAAAAAAAAAAATGGAGAGATCGCTCAGGGGTTAGAGTGCTTACTGCTTTTGCAGAGGACCCAGGTTAGATCCCCAGACCCACATGGGGCAGCTCACAACTGCCTATAACTGCAGTTCAGAGGATCCAACACCCTCTTCTGGGCTGAGGTCACCTGCATGTATGTACATAAACTCACCTGGACACAAACACACACACACTCACATTAAATAGACATTTTTTTTTTTTTTTTTTGGTTTTTCGAGACAGGGTTTCTCTGTGTAGTCCGGGCTGTCCTGGAACTCGCTCGGTAGACCAGGCTGGCCTCGAACTCAGAAATCTGCCTGCCTCTGCCTCCCAAGTGCTGGGATTAAAGGCGTGCGCCACCACCGCCCGGCTTAAATAGACATTTTTAAAAGTGAATTTACCCCACAGACCTTTCTCAGCCACCTAATGTGTGCCAAGTGGTCCCATCCAAGACCCTGAAGACAAGCCTGAGTTTGGCCCTACAGTTTTGTCAGTCCAGAGAAAAGTAGGCAGCCCTCAGTAGCTATGCCTGACTTGCTAGTAAACAAGACTGAGTAAAGCCCCTCACCCATCTCTCTGGTCAAGGAAAGAGGCCCTTTGGATGGTACCGACCTGAGCTAAGCACACTCTCCTCCTGCACTCTGGGTCGGAAGCCCCTCACCCATCTCTCTGGTCAAGGAAAGAGGCCCTTTGGATGGTACCGACCTGAGCTAAGCACACTCTTCCTGCACTCTGGGTCCGAAGTCAGATTTAGTGCTCTAGACTGACAGCTGTCAATCTGTAAACTGACACTATTTCATGAATTATTCTCCAATACCTGGTGCTGCACAAATGCTTGTTACTGACATAGTAATAATGGCATTAAAATAACACGACTGTAGAGTTATTGAATCCCTTCCAGTACACCACGTGGAACAAAAAAGAAGAAGGAAAAAAAAAAAAGGTCTGCGGAGGATGAGGGATGAGTTCAACCCTCCCCCAAAAGCTCCTAGGTCTCCTAGGTGTCAAGGTTTCTAAGGTGTCCTTGTGCGTGCTCCAAGGCTTCGTGTTAATCGGATCATTTTATTCTTCCCCCAAACTCAGTGAAGTGTATATAATTGCTCCTATTTCGCAGATGAGGAGATTGAAGTTTGAAATCTTCCTACCAGTGTGACCTTGGATAAACCATGTAGAGTTGCGGGCCTCCAATCTGATGTCAGGCCCTGAAAACAGTTTCCAGTATGCACAGTTGCATTTGGCTACACGAACACGGACTCCGTCCCCAAGGCCAAGGAGGCCAGGCATATGGCTCACTATGGGGTCTCGCTTTCAGTCCAGGCCCAAGTCCCTGCTCCTACGGCCTAAGTCCACTCAGGGCAGCCCGTTCCGCCCGGGAAAGCACTGGCATGCGCGGGAGGGACCCGGCGCCACCTACTCCGGGCGTGGGCCGGCTAGAGCGTGTAGGGGCCGGGGGATCCAGGGCATGGCCATGCCTGGAGCTCGTCCTCTCGGCAGAGGAAGCTGGGTCTGCACAGGCCCTCGGAGCTGGCGGGGAAGGGCTTGGGCCGTGGGAGGGTCTCTACCAGATCCACGCCGACGGGATCTAGAGCCAGAGGGCGCCGCCGTAGAAGGTCACCTAGACCCGCGGCCCTCCGGGCCTCCACGCGGCCGCCCTTGCCCTTCCGCCCCTCGCATGTTCGGACCGCCCCTCGCTTCCAAATGCAGGTGCTCTGAATGCTCGAGCTAGGATTTCTCTCTCTCCGGAGATCCGCTCTGCACCTGCCCTCCAGGCCTCCTCTACAAGCCCGCTGCCCCTCCAGGCCCGCGATGATCGTCCCTGGTTCACCCTTCGCGGGCCAAGCTCTTAGGCCCCGCGCCTTCGCCCGATCCTCCCTCGATCGCCTCCCTGGAGACTCCCCAGGAGCCCGGCCCGAGGCCCCGGGTATTCAGGCATTGCCCGGGCCCTCTCCGCTGCGCCTACCTCGGAGGCTGTGACGGCGGAGCAGCGGCAGCTACGGCGGGGGTTGCGGCGAGAGGCCGGGAGCGCAGCAAACGGGCCGAGGGCGGGGTGGAGCAGATCGCGGCGGCGCGGACACGCCCCAGCTCTGCGCGCCCGACCCCGAAGCTCCGCCCTCGGCTCCACCCCGGACAGCGCCCTGGCCAGTCTCGGGGTCTTCTTCCCACCCGCGTGCTGCGCTCTCACCCTCTGGGGGTCTGTGATCATGTGCGACCGCGCGTAAAGGCCTGCGTGCACTCTGGCACGGGGCGAGAGGGAGGCGTGGGTCTGACGTGCGTGGGTGTGTGTGCGTGCGCGGGGACACGCGGGTCACTGTTGCAGCCTCCAGACTGCTGGAAGTATTTGGGAAGAGGGGAGGGGAGTTTCCGGCACACTGAGCGGTAGCCTAGGGCATCTCAGCGGATAGGGTGCTGAGTCTTGTGGCTCCTGCGCAGCCTTGAGGCCGATGGGGACACTGGGCTCGGGAGGTGGCGCTGCTTAGGGCAGAGCGGCTACTGTCCTCCCTGCTCCAACCTAGGTTTCCGGAGCCTGCGACACGCCCGCGTGCGTCAGCGAGTGAATTGCAAATTAAACTCTCCCGAGAGCCAGCTCCACACTACAAATTTGCGTGCAGTTTTCCCTGGTGTCGAAGCCGCCTTCCGCCATTTCCCAAGCATTTGACAAATTAGAAAAGACAAAGTGAGTTTTGTGAGACTGCGGAGCTTCACTGCGTGAGGAGGTCACGCGGGTTCTGGATGTCTGCTTTCCTGCAGTGTAGGGCGGGCGGTCACTTTCTCCCAGCTTGGTCTCAGCACATGGCCTCCTTCCCTGCTGAGAGACTCCCAATGTGCCACACCAAGCCAAACCAAAGCAGGCTGGGAGAGTTTGTGAAATCGCGTGTGAGTGAAGATTTCACACCCTTTGGCTTCAACTAACAGACGTCGGAGGAAAATCCAGGCATTTGGGTTGAGTAGAGGAGCCACTAGGTGGTTGCTCACAACCTGCTGTGGCTGAATAAGATAGCTGGGACATTGACCACTCTAGATTTAAAATGCTGTTCCGTGGGCTGAAAGAAGGGAACTGATGGGGCCGCTGAGGAGAGGGGATGTGAAGGGGCTAAGCCCAAATCTAGTTAAGACCATGAGAGAAAGCCCTTCAGGAAGGCTGTGGGGAGACATATAGCTCAGTGGTATAAAGCTTGCTTTGCTTTAGAAAGAACCTGGTTCAAGCTATCCAAGTCTGCAAATCTACCTGGCTACAAACACCCAACCCACCCCAAGTAAAAACCAGGCAGGGAAAGCTGCTGAGTCACAGGGGATACAGGGAGGCAGAGTCGGAAGGACAGACCTGGGGACACAGGAAGATTTGTCTCCAAGAATCTTACACTTGGCCCTGAGCCCCGATGCCCAGTTGTGGGGCAGAGAGCCAATGGTCAAGATCCTCCAAATACCGCCCCAGCATCCCTTTCAGGACCTGGAGGGTTCTAATGGCCTTCTCTGCCCTCCCCATCGCCTCCCCAGCTGCCATAGGTAGGATTTGCAATCACCAAGAGAGCTTATGGGTGACTTTTGACTCTGTGTCGTGGGTGGGCAGAAAGTCTGGCTTCTCGGAACCTCCCCCTGGGAGTGCTGGTGTTAGTTTAAAATGAAACCCTCACAGGTCTGGAGATGTAGCAGAGTGGTAAGGCACTTACCTAAGACTCAGTGAGTGGCTTGTGTCACTGTTCCTAGGGAGACATAGACAGCTATTTGCTGTAGAGAGGGCACAGGTGACAGACTAAAGAATTCCACCCAAAGTCTACCTTGGTAATCCAAGGAATGTGTTGAAGTTATTTACAAAGTGACTCAAAGTACCCTAACGGCTCCCAACTCACAAAACCTGCATGCATCCCTGGACCAGTGCACAGCTTACCCGCAGCTCAAGAGTCCCCTCTCTGGCACCTGTTGAGTGTTGAGAGACCTTGTGAGTCCAATAGCTGAACTTCCCCAGCCATATATATTTCAATAGCTTCCTGTTTTGTTTTGTTTTGTTATTTTACTTTCTGGTGCTGGGGACTGAACCTAGGATCTGGAAGCACACTAGGTAGCTTCCCGACTTTTATGAATCTCTTTCCTTCAAGAAGGGAAGGGTTTTTTGTTTGTTTGTTTGTTGTTTTTGTTTTTTGTTTTGTTTTTTGGTTTTTCGAGACAGGGTTTCTCTGTGTAGCCCAGGCTGTCCTGGAACTCACTCTGTAGACCAGGCTGGCCTCGAACTCAGAAATCCGCCTGCCTCTGCCTCCCAAGTGCTGGGACTAAAGGCATGCGCCACCACCGCCCGGCAAGAAGGGAAGGTTTTAAATCCAAGGAATTGGCCACACAAGAAAGGCAAAGGAAATTAGCTAGAGCAGGGAGGGGACTTGGGAGCCCTTGGGATTGGAATCAAAGTACAGTAGAAAGATTATTCATTGATCCTTCCCATTCCGGTCACAGCCTGTAGGGAGGGGTAGCTGCAAATCAACTTATTTTTGTTTGTTTTAAACTGGACTCTGATCAACCTCCCCTCCACCGAGCCTGCCAAAGCTGGTCCAAGCCTAGCCAGAACCGGTTCTTACTTGCAGATTTGAATTAAGAAATCCAGAAACCTTAAGGAAACAGCAGGGGGATGTCCCGGAGCCTGCAAGCTCCTCAGGCAGGCTTGCATCTCTGTTGGCCCAGTAAAACAAGCAGAGCACTATGCACTTGAAAGGCTTTAAGCCCATTTCCTCATTGACCACCCCTCTGCTGAGATTGGGGTCCCCAGAGCTACTTCAGTTCGATGTGAGTCCAGAGATGTCTTGTTGGCTTGTGGGGATGAGCTAGTCCTGACCATAGTTCTTTGGGGTGAGTGCCCCTTTTTTTTCTGGTGCACAGACTTCATTGGAGCTGATGCCAAGGGCAGTGCCAAGACACAGAGTCTTGCTCTCTTTCCCCTGACTCTGAGGAGGAATCACGATGACCCTGGAATTCTCTAACTGTGGAAATAGACTAAAATCAACAATGGGGGAAAGATTAGCTGTGCAGCTAGTGTGCACCTGCATCTGGCCTCTCCTGCTAGGGCTGGGGTTTGTTGTTTTTTTGTTTTTTTTCTTTTTTGCCTAATTTATTTACATTGTATTTTCTTTTTCTTTTTCTTTTCTTTTCTTTTTTTGGTTTTTCGAGACAGGGTTTCTCTGTGTAGCCCTGGCTGTCCTGGAACTCACTCTGTAGACCAGGCTGGCCTCAAACTCAGAAATCCACCTGTCTCTGCCTCCCAAGTGCTGGGATTAAAGGTGTGCGCCACCACTGCCTGGCTTACATTGTATTTTCTTTTAGGTGCAAAATCCAGAACAAAGTAAACCATCCAGAGAGGATACAGTTTTCTCTTAATAATGAAATGGTCCATGAGTATAAAACTTTTATTTTAGGGGCTGGATGAGTTTACTTTATCCTTGGCTACATAGTGAGTTCAAACCCAGCCTAGGTTACATGAGACCTGTTATATTTTCGTCCCAGCAGCTTGGAACAGATAACGCCAGACCAGACGGTTCCACGAAGGGAAGGGGTTTATTTAAGGCAGAGGGAAGAGAGCGAGAAGAGAGAGCAGAGGGGTAGAGGAGTAGAGACCGGCATGACCATGTGGAGAGAGGGGAAGGGAAGGGGGAGGGGAGGTGAGCGTAGAGACCGGCATGACCATGTGGAGAGAGGGGGAAGGGAAGGGGGGGAGGGGGGTGAGCGGGAATCACGGAGCAAGAGAGGGAGGAGGGGGCAGGCAACCCCCTTTTATAGTGCTATCTGGCTGTTGCCATGTAACTGTGGGGAGGGGCATACCTGGCCGTTGCCAGGTAACTATGGAGGTGGAGTTTAGACAGAATACTAACAAGACCTGTCTCAAAAAAATAAAATAAACCATTCTTTTCACTTTAGGGAAGTTTCTTTCTTTTTTCTTTTTTTTTTTTTTTTTTTTTGGTTTTTTTGAGACAGGGTTTTCTCTGTGTAGCCCGGGCTGTCCTGGAACTCACTCTGTAGACCAGGCTGGCCTCGAACTCAGAAATCCGCCTGCCTCTGCCGCCCAAGTGCTGGGATTAAAGGCGTCGCGCCACCACCGTCCGGCAGGGAAGTTCTTTTTATACGAGGTCTTCATTAAGAAAAAATTATATTGGGGCTGGAGAGATTATATTATACTAGGCCTTCTTTTAAAAATTATATTGGGGGCTAAGAGCATTGACTGCTCTTCTAGAGGTCCTGAGTTCAATTCTCAGCAACCACATTGGGGCTTACAACCATCTGTAATGGAATCTGATGCCCTTCTGGTGTACATGAAGATAATTATAGTGTACTCATTAAAATAAATAAATAAATCTTTTTTTAAATTATAAGTTTTTGTTTATTGAGCACAGGCTAAAAGACAGCTTGCAGGGGTCAATTCTTTCCCTATTCCATGTGGGTCCTGGAGATTGAGGGAACAAAAACGGCCCTCAGCCTGACCCACCCCATCATCTTCAGCCTGCTAAAGGATTTCAGAGACTTCCTATGAGGAAATCTTCATTCATAATGGTAATGGAAGCAATTATAATGCTATCCACATCACTGTAACCACAGTCCTGACTGCTGACAAGTTATAGCAAGCCCGACAAGGGTGAGAGAGCCCATCCTATTCATGGGGCCTGTGAGTATATTTATTCCTTAAGGCACAGTCTTGGTCTGTAGCTCAAGCTGACTAACTCATGGTGATCCTCCTGCCTCAACCTCCTAACCATTGGGATTATGGGTATATACCACCATCCCCAGCAAAAAATCTTTTTTTTTTTTTAGAGACTTATTTATTTTACATTATGGATGTATATGTCTATATGCCATATGCATTCCTGGTGCCCCTGGAGGTCAGAAGAGGCTGTTGAATCCCTTAGAGCTCTGGATGGTTGTGTACTATCATCCAGGTGTTAAGAATTATGAAAAAAATGCAAAATAAAAATAAATTGTTTTCCTGAAGTTCGATTGGCATGTAGAAAGAATACATAGATTTCTATGACTTTAGATACAAACACCCAGGAAACCATCTCCATCAACAAGCTGTACAGATGCCAATCACATCCCTACATTTCCTTGCAATGACTTGTCTTAGGGATTAGAAAGAAGGCTCAGCCATTAAGAATTCTGGCCATTCTTGCAGAGGACCCGGCACCCACATATTGGCTCATAAATGCCTGTGATTTCAGTTCCATGATACCTAACACTCTTCTAGCCTCTATGGGCGCCAGGCAAGTATGTGGTACATCTGCATACATACAGGCAATTCTGAACCGTAATCCCCTGTAAGAGCAGCGAGTGCTCTTAACTACTGAGCCACCCTGTCTCCTGCCTGCTTTTAGGAACTTTTAAAAATTATTACATAATTATTAGTTCTATAAGTAGTAGTGTGTTTTGTGTTTTGTGTGTGTGTGCATGTACAAGATTTCATGTTCAAGACCAGCCTAGAGCTGCAAAGCAAGGCAGTGTCTCAGAAAAGCAAAACAAGCGGGGCAGTGGTGGTACACACCATTAAATCCCAGCACTTGGGAGGCAGAAACAGACAGATCTCTGAGTTTGAGGCCAGCCTGGTCTATAGAGCAAGTTCCAGGGCTACACATAGAAATCTTGTCTTCTAAAACAAAGGAAAAAAAAAAACCCTATCTTCACAGCTAGCTTAAACTTATAATAGATCACTTGTATTAGTGCCTTTTCTTACTGAAACACAGTATCTGTCAAAAGTAACTCAAGGAAGGACAGGTTTATTTTGGCTTGGGAGTTGAGAAGGCAGGCCATCATAACAGAAAGACATCAGACGCACGGGCATCCACAGTCAGCAAGCGCAGAGAGAGGAATGCTGGTGGCTCAGTTCACTTTCTCCTTTTTATGTAGTCTAAGCCTGTGAGCTGATGCCACCCAGCGAGGTGATGCCACCCAACATTAGGGCACGCTTCCCTCTTCAATCAACCCACTCTAGAAATTCCCTCACAGGCATGCCCAGGTGATTCTAAACCCTGGATAGCAGCCTTTCCGGACTGTCAGCCATGGAGACTGCAGCAGGTGCATCTCCGGAAATTATGTAACATAAGTAGCTGAAAGTTTGTATCATTAGAGCCTCCCTGGGCCTTTTCCTCAGACCCCAGAACCCACTGTTGCACTCCCTGCCTCTATGGGTGTGATTGTTTACTCTCCACATGTAAGTGCAGTCACATCCATGTTAAGGACAGTGACATAGGGACTTTATCCTGAGTCACCTGGTGGGCCCCATGTGCTCACAAAGATCCTTAGAGAGTCAGGCAGAGTGGCACACAGCAGGAATCCCAGCAACTTGGGAGGCTGAGGCAGAGATCAGAAGTCAGGGGGCCAGCCTGGACTACATAGCCAGCCCTCATCTTTATTTTATTTGTTTATTTTATAGGGGATGCACACATGCCACAGCGCACATGTGGAGGTCTGAGAACAATGTGGAGAAGTTAATTCTGTCCTACCATGGTTCCAGGGGAGTCTAATTCTGGTCAGCAGGCTTGACTACAGGTACCTTCACCAACTGGGCCATCTCCCCAGTCCCACGGTTTTTACTTTTTGAAACAAGGTCTTGCTTGCTAAGCTGCCCAGGTTGGTTTTGAACACACTTTGTATCCCAGGCTGACCTTGAGTTAGCTAAATTGGCAGAGTGTTTACGTAGCATCCCCTGGATTCCATCCCTAGTTCCACACAACCCCAGGCCCAGTGAGGCAGGTCTGGAAGAGATCTGGTGTGGAGCAGCCTATTGAGGAAGTCAGGTTATCCTCAGCTACTCAGCATATCTGAAACCAGATTAGGACAATGAGACCCTGCCTCTCCCTCTTCTCACCTTCCCCCACCCCAAGAGACAGAATTGGCCTGCACAGTGGCACACACTGTAATCCCAGCTTTTGGGAGACAAAGAGCAAAGGTAGGATTACAGTAAATCTGGGTCCAGCCTGTGCTACAGAGTGAGACCCTGTCTCAAATCTGGGGCAGGAGGCTGAAGAGAAAGTTCACCAGTTAAGTCCCTTTGCTACTCTTCTAGAGGACCCAAGGCATCCCAACATCTGTGTCCCATGTCCCTATATCTCAAGCTTCGACCTTCAGGCCTCAGCTTCACTGCACTCTGAGATCTGCCTGCCTCTGCCTCCCAAGTGTAAGTGTTGGGATTAAAGGCGTGTCAATCCTGCTTGACACCTGCATAGTTTTTAGTATTTTGACACTGGAGGAGCTGAACGATTATGGAGGTTGATTGGGTAACTTTCTTAAAGGCACACACACACACACACGTATTTTAGAATCTCTTCTTAGCTAGGTGTGGTAGTGCACACCTGTAATCCCAGCACTCTGGAGGTGGAGACAAGTGGGTCTCTGTGCATTTGAGGCCAGCCTGGACTACATAGTGAGTTCCAGGACAGCCAGGGCTACATTCAAAAAATAAAAATAATGTAAAAAATCTTAATAAAGGCAGAGGCTTCTTTCTCCATTTGCTGCACTAGAGTGATTGGGCTTTGGAGTAAGTGCCGGCATTTCTGCTGTCGGGTGGCAAACACATCTGCCTGCCTGGCAGCTGTGAGGTTCTCGGATTTGGGCTGGAGTGTGGAAAGTGAAATTGTCAGAGGTTGCAGAGTCCTTGAGTGGGGAAGAAGCCAGAGTTTCCCTGCTCAGCACACACACACACACACATACACACACTTGTATTTTAGAATCTCTTCTTAGCTAGGTGTAGTGGTGCACACCTGTAATCCCAACACTCTGGAGGCCAGGATATGTGTGTGTGTGTGTGTGTGTGTGTGTGTGTATGAGGGAGGGAGAGAGAGAGAGAGATTGTTGGCTAAGATACCATACTACTGCAAGAGAACAACATTGTCTTCTTAGACTACACAAGTGAACAGATACATGGTGTTTGCCCTAGAGGCAAAGCTGGACCTGCCTCTGTCATTTGACTTAACTACTCAAGTCTGTTTGTTTGTTTGTTTGTTTGTTGTTTTGTTTTTGTTTGTTTGTTTTGTTTTGTTTTGTTTCCTTTTTCTAGACAGGGGTTCTTTCTGTAGCCCTGGCTGTCCTGGAACTCACTCTGTAGACCAGGCTGGCCTCAAACTCAGAAATCTGCCTGCCTCTGCCTCCCAAGTGCTGGGATTAAAGGCATGCGCCACCACTGCCCGGCTACCAAGTCTTTAAGGACTTAAACAAGCATTAGTTCATTCTTGTTTTTTTTTGGGGGGGGGGGATTTTTTTTTTGTTTGTTTGTCTTTGGTTTTAGACAGAGTCTTACTATGTAGCCCTAGCTGTCATAGAATTCACAATGTAGACCAGGCCGGCCTTGAACTCAAAGAGAGCCATCTGCATCTTCCTCCCGAGTGGGAGTGCTAGGATTAAAGGTTGTTTTGGGTTTTTTGACAGTTTGTCTCATATAGCCAGGCTTCCCTCAAACTCACTATTAGGTAGCCAAGGATGACTTTGAACATCTGATCTTCCTGCCTCCACCTCCCAGTGCTGTGGACTTGCTGCATGCTAGACACCAGCACTCTGCCAGCTGAACCACACACCTCCACCCGGTGGTCGCTTCCTCTACTCCCGTGCAAAGGTAGGTTCCTTCTTCCGCACTTTTGTTTTTAGCTTGGCCTTTTGCTTCCTTTGTGGAACGAAATACCTAATGGTAGCTTTGCTAACTTCTTTACTGGAATGACTGCTGCCTGGGGTCAGGGCTGGCTTTGACTTGTTCACCCTGTCCCTTTCCAGGACGCTGACCCACAGCTGGTGTTCAACATACCATCAGTGCATGATAGGTAACTGTCAGCAAGAAAGCAGGCAGCCAGCCCACTGGCCTTCCTTCTCCTGCATTCTGTGCTTGGGGACAGACAAAGATCACGCCCTGGGGATTTTCAGTCCTGGAAGAATGGAGTTTGCAGCCTAATGCAGGCTGGAGGTTGAATTTATCTATATTCAAGTTCTTAACCATCTGAAAGGAGGTCTGGCCTTTGCCCTAGCTTCCAGAAAGTGCTGCTTGAGGGGAGGATCTTCATTTAGAGAGAGAGTTGGCCATACAGGGTAAATCAACAAGATTACCATGGTTACCAGCTTTGAGCCAAGCTTTCCTCAGCTGGGCCTTGGAAGGTCTGAAGGACTCGTGTTGGCCTCACAGGCAGCAAGTATGTACCCCCAACATGTACTTTAGGTAGCAAGGCGGCAGAGGATGCGCTGTGTGAGTTGGCACATTTGAGAGTGGTGGGAGCCAGCTGGGACTCCATCTGCAGGAGACAGCAGACAACAGTGCCCTGGGAATCCTCCTGGCCTTGCCCACCCAACACTTTCCAGAGTCAATTTTAACTGTGACTAGGAGTGACAGAGATCCCAATGAGTTCTTAAATGTGAGGGTGGCCTCGGGGATCCCTAGACTTGTAGTTGGTGCCAAGACAGAGGGGGTAGGGATATGACCTGTTCCCTATCTTGACAGCAGTGTTTGTACTGCCTCTAATACGGTTTCCTGCAACCATGCCGTCGCGCCCACTTCGCCGATAAGAAGACGCGGCAAACAGGATTCTTCTGACAGCACACTTTATTATTCGCTCTGTTCCAAGATGGAGAAGGACCCCGAGCTCGAGGAGCTCGTCACTTATATAGGGCTCGGTATGATGGCTGTGCGCCCCTCATTGGTGCTTCAGCGTAAGCCAATCAGAGGGAAACAGCTTGCAAGATCTAGTGGACAACTGCGCATGCGTTACTCTCGAGAGTAACCAGGAAGCAGGGAACCGGCGCCATCTTCCAATGGCGGAACGGCTCCCGACATCAGCGTTACTCTCGAGAGCAACCAGGAAGCAGGGAACCGGCGCCATCTTCGATGGCGGAACGGCTCCCGACATCTCCCCCTTTACTTTATATTAAAATGTCAAACAGATGTACCACTACGTCACTGATCAGCCAAAAGCCTCCTCAACTTCCGGCGTTCGAAGTGACCGTGTGGGCGAGACTCTGTACACCTTTATCCCCGTGCAATGGGAACACACGAGCCCTGGGAGATGTACAGATCCGCTCGACCGCACTCTGGTGCAATGGGAACCTGAGCCCTCAGAGATGTCTAGTCAGAGCAGAGTCTCAATGTCTGAGCA
This sequence comes from Mastomys natalensis, assembly GCA_021653895.1. Classification (NCBI taxonomy): domain Eukaryota; kingdom Metazoa; phylum Chordata; class Mammalia; order Rodentia; family Muridae; genus Mastomys; species Mastomys natalensis. The sequence goes on along the minus strand of JAJTUV010003964.1, from coordinate 16,273 downwards.
TATTAAGCCAAGTTTGGGGGGATGCTCCTGTTCTACCAGCAAGTAAAGCCTGCGCGATGACCACTTTGTTTTGTCGCTGTTGTCTTTTCAGTTTGTTAAGCATCCAAAGAGAGAGCACTAGTCCACCAGCCAATAGTATACCAAATCGGGTAGAATTAGTTTGAATAATAGCCAATCGTAACCTTCTCATGGTCTCATCAAATTTTGTCAGCCAATTATATTACAATAAATGAGAAAGTACTTTTGAGAGATTGGCTGCCCTCGTGAAATTATCATATTGGACGGATGTAACACACAAGCCAGGGAATTTCGTTTAACACCCTAATTGAGCCAATTGCCACAATATATCTATTGACTATCATCAAGCCACCTTTCCATTGGTATTTAAAGAGGCTTGTGTATCAATAGCTTGAGTAAGGGAGATGACAAATTATTTAAAGTGTTAACAGTGGCCACTTGTCCCGACAGGGCCAATGAGGAAACGTCAAGGAGGCAGCAACTGCAGGAGTGGCTTGATGGCCACAATAACAGCCGTAATACTAAAATCGCGCTTTTGTCCAAACAAGGTTAATGAACTATGCATGACCAGCATAGGTCTCAGGAACGTTGCCATAATTTCCCATCTCAGCTGCGGTTGTGGTGGTGGGTGTGTGGTCGCACATAACAGCATCAGACTCAGCAGCCATAGGATCAGGCTCAGGGGGCTTCCCATCCTGTTTTACCAGTCGGGTCAATCGTGCCGGGACCCAAATCGGATTGTCTTGATCCTGCGGGAAAACACAAATAGCTCCCCTGGATCGTATTAATACTGGATCCGGGCCTTTCCATATATTATTAATGACATCTTTCCATCTAACTTCTTCTCGCAAAGAACTGGGGGAGGCATGTCTGTCTGCTGCGGATTTGCCAGCAGAATCCAAATTTAAAAAATTTAAGGTAAATAAGGCCAGGGAGGTGGAGATCTTAGGTCCTTTGCCAGGGCCTATCCCCCCTTTCTGTTTTTGTAATGTCACTTTGAGGGTGCCATTGGCACGCTCCACAATTCCTTGTGCTTGCGATTATATGGCAGGCCAGTAGTATGGCGTACACCCATCCGTAGACAAAATTGTTGGAAAGTCTTAGATGTATAGGCTGGCCATTATCTGTCTTTAACTGTTGGGGTTTCCCCAAGCTGCCCATGCCTCTAAGCAGTGGGTAATTACATTAGCCACCTTTCCCCTGACAGAGGCGTGGCATGAATGATGCCAGAAATAGGTATCTATGGAAACATGAACTATTTTAGTTTACCAAATGAAGGAATATGAGTAACGTCCATTTGCCAAAGGTGTAATGGTAAAAGTCCTCGAGGATTCACTCCCAAGGACGGTGAAGGTCTAAACTCTGCACAAACCCGTGCATTTAAGAACAATATCTCGGGCTTGCGAACGAGACAATTTAAATTTGATTTTAAGAGTATTTGCTGGTACATGATATAATTTGGGATGAAATTCTGTGGCTAACTGAATAGGATCTCGAGTTAGCATAACTTGTCCTGGTGGCTCTATCTGCCAATTCATTAGCGGCGGCCATAGGTCCAGGTAATAGAGAATGTGCTCGTATTATGAACAATGCAGAAGGATGTATCCTACCTCTAATGATATGCTGAATCTCAGAAAACAAGTGGCTACAGTACTTTTAGATTGAATGATACCCACTGTTTCTAATATTTGAACTGCTTTTACTACATAATGGGAATCTGAAATTATATTTAGGGGTTGATCAAATCGTTTTAAAAACCATTTGCAATCATCGCACATTCCACTAATTGAGGAGAGTATAATTAAAAGAAATCTTAACAATCTTACCTTCAGCAACGTAACTTCCTATTCCAGTATTAGATCCATCTGTATAAACATCTATTTGCATTTTCAATGGGTTTAACTTTGGTCATGCTTGGAAAAATAACAGCATTATTTAAAACAATTGTAACAGAGGATGTTTTGGGAAATGATTATCAATGGTGCCCGAATACGAGCATCTTAAAATAGCCCATACATCAATAGTAGAACACAGCACTTGTATCCTGATGTGCTGTATATGGAACAATAAGAGAATCTGGGGGAACACCAAAATGAATTATAGCTTGTTGGATACCTCTTAGGGCCAGATCACCAACTGAGGTAGATAATGCCCAACACCTTTCCTGAGAAATATGGGGATGTATCCAAAGTAACGGACCATTTTGCCATAATACCGCAGTAGGTTGTTGTGGGGAAGGTATAATACATAACTGATAGGGAGCACTTAAATAAAAACGAACAAGCATGGCATTTTTTAAGAGATACTCTTCTACCATATCTAATACTTTGGCTGCCTCGGAAGTCAAAATGCGAGGGGAGGTAATAGCGGCCTCACCTTCAAGAATAGTAAATAATGGCTTTAAATTCAGAGGTGGACAATTTCAAGAAAGGCCGCACCCCAATTTATATCTCCCAATAATTTTTGAAAGTCGTTTAAATGTTTGCAAGTTTGTCCCCTCCTGATTGTCAATTTTGTGGCTTAACTATTAATGGGGTTATGATAGTGCCTAGAAAACTACCTAAAGCTCCCTCTTGAAACCTTTTCAGGAGGGCCTATAAACAAATTTTTGGTTTTTAAGGTTTTAGACGGGACTAAAAAATGCCCCCTTGTAGGAGCTCATTATCAGAATAACACAATAAAATGTCGTCCCATATCATGAACAACTCTAATCTTTTTAAACTGTTGTCTGATAGGCTGAATAGCAGCCGCCACATATAATTGACATATAGGGGGACTATTGGCCATCCCCTGGGGAGCACTTTCCACTGAAATCTAATGCCCAGGTCCTCGTGATTTATACTTGGTAATGTAAAGGCAAATCTTTCTCGATCCCTTTCATGTAGTGGGATGGAGAAAAAAACAATCTTTAATATCTATAATTTATAATATGCCAATTTTTGGGTAGGGCTGACACAAGGGTAAACCTCTTTGAATCGAGCCCATAATTTGCATTTGTTGATTTATGGCTCTCAAATCATGTAATAATCTCCTTTTTTCCAGATTTTTTTCTTTATAACAAAAATTGGGGTATTCCAAGGGAATAAGACTGTTCTAGATGTCCAGCAAGCAACTGTTCCTGCACTAGATTTTTTGCAGCAAGGAGCTTTTCGGAGGTTAACGGCCATTGTGGAACCCATACCGGGCCCTCCTTTTTTCCAAGGTATGGGAATGGTCTCCTCAATGGCCCCTACGAAAAACCCAGTCCGGTTCGATCACTTTTCCCAAAGCTACGGAAATTTCGGACTAGTTCGTCCCTGCAAATATTTTCCTAATCCTTTTCCGGCACGCTGCCCATCTCCTCCATCATCTTTTGGCTCTGACTGGAATAATCATTGGTCAATCTATAATTTAACTGTTTCAAAATATTCTCTTCCCCATAAGTTAAACTGGTAACGTTAACACATAAGGGGTTAACAATACCCTTTCTTCTTCCATATCTTCACAGGATAGTGGTCGAGCACTAAAAACTCGGAGTTGCCTCGTATCCCAGCCCTTGTAGGGAAGGGGAAGATCTATTGAGAGGCCACTCTTTCGGCCCACCACTTACTGGAAACAATGGAGGTGTCTGCTCCCGTGCCCATAATCCTGTGAAAGGCTTACCATCAAGTTTTAAAAGTCATCATTGGTCTATCATCTAATTGTAGTGACAAAAAGGAACAAAGGCCTCCGGTGGAGCCAAATCCCGCCCTCCCCTCGATTTACAGGGCGGCCTGGATACTTGGAATGTAGACTAGGTAGTACCAGGAGCTGGCTATTCTGTCTCCGGGAGCAATGGCACATATCCCTTTGGGGAGGAGCACATAATCTTTACTTGTCCAGTAAAGTCCGATCTATGACTCCGGGGTGCACTATGAGGCCCCTAAGGGTAGCAGGGGACCGGCCCAAAACCAAAGCCACTGTATTCTCTGGCAGGGGCCTTGAAAGTCTGAAGGAATAGGCTGGCACCCATGGTTGGGTTAGTTTACTGCGCGGGTGGTGGCACGCAGGTCCAATCCTGCTGAGCCTGATGTTGCTCTCCTGACCGATTCTGCGGTTGTCTCACTGCCCCATATATTTGTGGGCCCTGGGACGGGGCCCTCTGCCCGTTTTTTGACTGATTGGTTTATGATAAGGCTTTCCGTGTATGTTTTTCCCACTGATCTGCATTCATTTGCCCAATGTTTCCCCTTTCTACATACAGGACATAATCCAGGCTGCTTGGGACTGCGGTCCGCAGGTCCTGGGGAATGGCATTCCCATTGAAGGTGACCAAGCTTTCCGCATTTATAACAACGCCTGTCTCCACCCTTTGGGGCGGTCAGAACCGCGGCGGCAAGGCCTGCGTTTGTTAAGGCCCCCTAACTCTCGGCAGGCTTTCATCCGGGCCGAATGCCTTTCGCCTTCCAAGGAGTTATGGCAGTTCTACATTCTTTAGTACACTGTTCAAAGACCAATTGTTCTATTAGGGGCCCATACATGACTCTGGGTCTCCCAAAGATCCCCCTGCTGCCTGCATCATCCGAGCCACGAAGTCGGAGAATGGCTCGGTGGACCCTTGGATGACCTTGGTTAGATTCCCTGCAACCTGTCCTTTATTGGGCAAAACGTTTCCAGGCTGCTATAGCTGCTGTATTAATCTGTTGATAGACCTCCCATGGATATCCTGTCTGATTGGCAACCCACTGTCCTTGACCCGTAAGCATCTCATAGGTCCAATAGCGCTTATTTGGGTCGGTTGCATTCTGTTTAGCCTGAGAAGCACACATCTCTTGGAAGATAGACTTCCAATCTAGATATTGTCCCATTGAGAGACTTGCTTTCACTGTGTTGTACCAATCCTCAGGGTCATTGCGGTGGATGACATCCTTTCTATTAGGCTTGTAGTATAAGCAGCGCTGACTCCATAGGTCTGCACTGCCTCTACCACAGCTTTAAGAGATTTCAAGTCTAGTGCTTGATATTGTCTTGCACCATTTTCTTCCCATACGGGAATGCTCTTGAAATTTTTCTTCCTTTCCTTTTCTGATATATGGGAAGTGGACGTTGGTAGCCAAGTTGGCTTCCTCTCTGACCTGGCTGCTTCAGCCCTTCCCTCAAGAGGGGGGCTGAAGGCGGTACTCTGGAGCATATGGAGGATTTGACCCATATCGCTCCTCCTCATATTTTTGCGGCTTCCTCTTCCAATTCTGCCTGCTCTTCAGGGTCGAGATCTCCCAAAATCGAGTCATCATCTCCAGAGGAACGTCTCCCCTTCGGAGGATAACTCGGTCCTGGGTTCTCGAAATTGCGCTAAACTCGGATATATCCTTGACGTTTTTTTCTCTTTTAAGCCTGGCTTTAAATCTTGTCTTATCTTACTGACCCTGTCTTTTGTTATTTTCTTTTGTGATCTTTTCTTTTCCTTTTATATCCTCTCTTTTCTGCTTCTGATAGACGCCTTGGTGGTCATTCAGGAGTTTCTGCCCTTCTTTCACTTGCTTTTTCGCATCTCTCATCTGCTATACAGGATTTTACTAGTTTAAATAATGGCCACGTCCCCCGGGTTTCTCGCAATCCCCCCTTTTCCTTCTCCACAGTTAGATCTCTCCCTAATTTGTCCAAGACCCTATAGTCAGGACCCATAGTAATGAACCATGGAGCGATCCTATCAACCTCCTTTAGGAAATCTACGATGACCTTATCTGGAACCTTCAAATGTCTTCCCCGAAGCAGTGCCCGCACCGCTTCAGACATAGGCTTCAGTTGCCTGGATTTCCCATACTTCCTTTCTCTACAGGAGCGGGAGTGCCTGCTCAGTTACCTACCTGAGACTTACAGCTAGCTAGTTCGATATTAACAGAAAGGGTACGTGCAGATCTTGTCTTTTTCTCCCACAATTTAGACAAAAACACAAGAACAAGCCTGAAAAATGAAAGCGATCAATATAATCAAATGACCCCACACCAAAACCAAACCAACCTAGCAGAAAAGCGCCTAGGCTCCTAACGCCGTCAGTTCTGAACCCTCTCCCGACGAGCAGTCCCGGGGTCCTTGCGAGTCGTTTCCTTCGCCCGGGGTCGGCGTTCCCGGGTTTTCGGCACCACTTTGTCGCGCCCACTTCGCGATAAGAAGACGCGGCAAACAGATTCTTCTGACAGCACACTTTATTATTCCGCTCTGTTCCAAGATGGAGAAGACCCCGAGCTCGAGGAGCTCGTCACTATATAGGGCTCGGTATGGCGTGTGCGCCCATTGGTGCTTCAGCGTAAGCAACAGAGGAAACAGCTTGCAAGATCTAGTGGCAACTGCGCATGCTTACTCTCGAGAGTAACCAGGAAGCAGGGAACCGCGCCATCTTCCAATGCGGAACGGCTCCCGACATCAGCGTTACTCTCGAGAGCAACCAGGAAGCAGGGAACCGGCGCCATCTTCCGATGGCGGAACGGCTCCACACATGCCTCATGTATATCACATGTGCACATGCGTGTGCATATGCACACCACACACACACACACAATGCACACACTATGTTGCCTGCGAAGTCCGGATCACTCAGGCATCCAACTATTGGGCTCCTTTTTGCCCCTCTACAGTGCCCTTTGTCCCTCGAGGAGAGAGGACTTTCTTGACAGTGACAGGTAAGAAAGATAATAAATCAACAAGCTGGGTTGGACTCTGAGTACCCTGGAGGAAGGAGGCAGGAAACTGACCTCGGGCTTGCTCTGACGTGCTGTAACTTCTTCAACTTCTTCCCCAAACCCATCTGGCCCCTCCTCTCTCTAGAGCCTCCATATCCCATGTGCAGGGCACACAGCCCTTCTTGCCAGAGCCACCAGCCTCTGATGCCTTTCCAGGGTCAAAAGTTTCAGGTTCAAGTTCTAAACTTAGTAGCTCTGCTGCCCGGGGGGTCACAAAACAAATTCCTGTGACTCTTATATAAGCAGATCAGACCTCCGCTCCTCCCTCAGGCCCCAGCTCCTCCCTGAAGCTTCCTAGTCACTGTGCCAAAGCTACCTCTGTCAAGGACACCTCCCTTTTTCTCCATACACAAAGCCCCAAATACAAACTTTTATAATTCTATCTGCCAGTAAAGACAGACAGACAGACAGACAGAGTCAAGAGAGACTTGCGGTGAATGCTATGAGAGCTTGCCCAGACAGACAGACAGACAGACAGACACACACACACACACCACAGATGAGAGAGAGAGAGAGAGAGAGAGAGAGAGAGAGATGAGAGAGAGAGAGAATATGAATATGAATCCCAGGACAAATGCTATATGATCCTGGCCCGTTGAGGGAGACACAACACCCTACCCAGCCTGCAAAGGGAAACATAGAAAGTTGCTTGTTTCCAAAGCCTTCTGTGAAAATAAAAACCACAAAGACTCTAAAAGATACAATGTCCCTGTGATGGTTTGAGCGAATGCCCCCATAGGCTCTAATGTTTGAATGCTTGGTCCCAGTTAGTGAACCTGTTCGGGAAGGATTAGAGGAGGAGTTGTGCCACTGGGGGTGGGCTTTAAGGTTTCAAAACCTCAGTCCTGGCCCAGTCTCTAAAATGATAATATGTACTAGCCAATCAGCAATATACACAGATTAGACCAGGAAAATATTCTCCCTCCCCCCCACCCCGCCAGCTGCCCTAGGAATCAGGATGTAAAGCTCTCAGTTACTGCTCCAGCACCATGCTTGTCTGCTTTCGACCATGATCATGAACTAAGCATCTGAAACTGTAAGCAATCCACATTTATAAGAGTTGTTTTGTCCCAATGTCTCTTCACAGCAATAGAAAAATAACCAAGGCTGTATCCTACAGGAAAAGACAGCTGAAGGAAATCCCAGTTTGAAGCCAGGTATGGTGGCTCATGCCTGTAATCCCAGCTCTGAGAGACTGAGGCAAGATTACGAGGAAATTTTTAAAAATCATTTATTTATTTATACAAGAGACACTTTAGTTGTCATCAGACACACCAGAAGAGGACACTGGACCCCATTACAGATGGTTGTGATTGTGAGCCACCATGTGGCTGCTGGGAATTGAACTCAGGACCTCTGGAAGAGCAGTCAGTGCTCTTAGCCGCTGAGCCATCTCTCCAGCCCTACAGAGAAATTTAAGCCAGCCTGGATAACATAATGAGTTCCAGGCTAGCCTGGGTTACATAATGAGTTTAGGCTAGCCTGGGCAACAGAATGAGATGCGGTCATAAAGCCAAACAAACCTAGCACATTCCTGTAATCCCAGCACTTGGGAGGTACAACAGGAGAATCGGGAGCTCAAGGCTATCCTCAGCCACCAGGTGAGTCCCAGGCTAGCCTAAGCACCCTGTGTCACAAAACAAAACAGTCCCATTTTTGTGTTTTGTTGTTAATAATGTTTTTTGTTGTTGTCGCTGCTGTTTTGCTTTTATTTTTTGAGATAAGTTCTCAGTATATAGCCCTGGCTGGTTTAGAATTCACAGAATGGCTTCGAACTCACAGCGATCTATCTGCTTCTGCCTCTGGGATGTTGGGGTTGAAGGAGATTGTCACCATGGCCAACTAGGCAGAGAGAAATGAAGAGAAGAAGTAGATTCTCAAAAGGATTCCTACCTGAGAGCCCTGGGAGGAAGGCTGGAGAAGCTGCAGGGGGCCATGGCCCTGTTTGAGGATCTCTACTTCTGCTATGGAGTGTCGCTGTTACTCAAAACGCCCTACCTAAATCACCTTAAGGTATCTGAGAACAGCAGGCCCGGAGGAAAGTGTTCCCTTAGCAAGGGAAAAGGAAAGAAAATCAGAGTGTGGCTGCTTTCAGCTCCACATTCTGTGGTGTCCTCTCGTGATTTAGCCTTTAGAGGCCTGAGTAGCTCAATTGGCCGCTAATTTGTGGTATACTTCTGTCTCAAACTCTGAAGTGTCAGGACAAGTGTGCATCACCACACTCAGCCTGTTCTAAAAGACATTTCAGAACCTTTCCTCCTTTCTTTTCTTTGGAAATAAGGATCCCTCCTGTATCCAGGGTGGCTTTGAACTAGACCTTACCCTGCCTCAGCCTCCCAAATGTTTTGATTACAGGCATGCTCCACCATTCTGTGAGCTTCAGGGTGCTAAAATTTAGGCTGGGTATGAAGGCACACACATTTAATCCCATCACTTGGGAGGCAGAGGTAGAGGCAGAAGCAGGTGTTCCGAGTTTTGAGCAAGTACAGCTTGGTCTATATAACAGAGAGATTGTCCCAAACAACAACAACAATAGCAAACCACATTTTTATGGGGTTAGAGAAATGGCTCAGCAGTTAAAAGCACTTGTTGCTCTTGCAGAGGACCCAGATTCTGTTCCCAGCATCCACATGGTGACTCACAACATCTACACCTCAATTCCAGGGGATCTGGCGCCCTCTTCTGCCCTCTTCAGGCACTAGGTGCACACACAGTTCTTATGTACATGAAGGCAAAATGTTCATACATATAAAATAAAAACAAATATTTCTAAATATTTGGTGCTGTAGTAAATATTTAATCTCAATTGGGGGTTCCTACCTTGCCTCTGATCATTCAGTCCCCAGAAAAAAGACACACAACTTTTACATTTATAAGAAGCCTTTACTGCGCTGGGCGGTGGTGGCGCACACCTTTAATCCCAGCACTTGGGAGGTAAGGAAGGTCAGATTTCTGAGTTCAAGGCCGCCTGGTCTACAGAGTGAGTTCCAGGACAGCCAGGGCTAACACAGAGAAACCCTGTCTTGAAAAAAAAACAAAAACAAAACAAAAACAAAAACCAACCAACCAACCAAACAAACAAACAAACAAAAAAAAAAAAACCAAAAAAGAATCCTTTACTGCACTGGGGCTGGGCAGATATCTACCCTCTAAACTATTGTGTCTACTTCCCTGTCAATAACCCGAGGTTATAACTTGCCATGCTCCCTCTGGGCAGCTCTTAACTCCAGTTGGCCAGCCCTCTTGGCCATGACTTCATGATTCACTTACCCCCTAATGTCTTCCCTCTCTCCACCGACCACTCCCTCCTTGTGGTCTTTCCTCAGACCCCAAGCCTGGGAACCCAAGCCTGCCTATTCTCTGCTGTCCAGCTATAGACTGTAGGGATCTTTATTCACCAATCAGGGATAACTTAGGGGGCAAGGTTATAAAGCATCGATTTGTGTGTGTATGTGCAGATTCTCGTGTCCCTGGGGAAACTAGGCCCTGGGGGCCAGCATTTAGCATTACAATACATAGCAAAAGACCAAACCTCAACAATTTAACAAGTGTGTGTGTAGGTGTGTGTGAGCCACAGCACAAGTGGAGATCAGAGACAACTTGCTGAAGTTGGTTCTGTCCTCTCCTTCCATCACATGGGTCCCAGGGATTGAACACTGGCTTGTCAGGCTTGTCAGCGGGTGGTTTTTACCCTCTGAGCCATCTAACTGGCCCAGCACCTGTTTCTGGGGTTTTGTTGTTGTGTGTATTTGTGTGTCTATCTGTATGTGCACATGGTCGGAAGAGGGCATCAGCTTTCCGGAGCTGGAGTCACAGGAAGTTGTGAGCTGCCAGAGTGACTACTAGGAACTGAACACGGGGGCTCTGCAAGAGTGTGGTACTCTGTCTTAACTTTCCTGCTCCCAGGTTTGCTGGTGTTTGTTTGTTTATTGAGACAGGGTTTCTCAGTTAGTCCTGTTTGCCCTGGAACTCACTCTGTAGACCAGGATGGCTCACAGCTGTGGAAGCTGCAAGTGCCATAGCAGCTCCTGGCAGGGGCTTCTCCATGTATCTTCCCATGGTGGGGGACATCTCAGGATAGATAGGGTAAAGGTTGGATGAGCAAGAGAATGTAGCTCCTGCTACACTGGCATTCATTAATCATCTCGTGAGGTCAGAGTTCTCGTGACCTAACAGCCTCCGTAGTCACCTTAGCAGTTAGGTTTCAACTTAGCTCTTGGAGGGGACAGACAATGAACTTAGCCCTTGTCTTAGCTGCTTTTCTAACGTGAAGAGATACTATGCCCAAAGAAGGCATCTTATAAAAAAGGGCCTTGCTTACAGTTTCAGAGGGTAAGTCTGTGGCCATCACAGCAGGGAGCATGGCAGCAGGCAGACATGGCACTGGAGGAATAGCTGAGGACCTGTATCCTGACCCATAAGTACATGGCAGGGGGGGGAGTGGGGAGGGAGGGGAAAGACGGACACAGAGACTGGGCCTGGCACAGGATTTCAAAACCTCAAAGGCTTACCCCCCCCCCCAAATGACATGGCCTCCTCCACCCAGGCCTACTCATTCCCAAAACAGTTCACCAACTAGGGAACAAGCATTCAAATATATGAGCCAAAACTGGTTGGTGGCACAAGCCTTTTAATCCCAGCACTCAGAAGGTGGAGACAGGGTGATCTCGGAGTTTGGGCCAACCTGATCTACAGATAGAGTTCCAGGACAGCCAGGGTTACACAGAGAAACTCTGTCTCAAACAAAAACAACAAGTGTGTGTGTGTGTGTGTGTGGTGTGTGTGTGTATCTGCTAGTGTGACATCACCACACACTTGTTGGCAGCCATTTCCATTTAAGCCACCAGAGCTCTGTACCTTCCTTCGGGTCTGGGACCTACATGTTAGGAGGAAGCACATCTATGCCTGGACACCCTCCAGCTTCTGTCCTGTCCCTCTCCCTCAGAGATTCTTTGTTTACACAGTTTTCAAGGCCAGTCTTGCTCCCCCAGCACTAAGAACTTAGCCAGAAACGGCAGAAGTGGGTGCCTCCGCTGCCCTCAGAGAACTAATAATCAAAGGATTAGATAGACTTTGCTCAAAATGCCGTAGAACTAACATGTAAAGACTGGCCAAGGTGTCACATACCTGCAACCCAAGCGCTCTGGAGTACGGGAAGGATGATCAGAAGTTTAAGGTCAGAGAAAGGTTGAAGCTTGGACTGTGTGAGATATTTTCTCAAAAAAGCAAAGTGAAACAAAACAAAACCAAGGGCTGGCAGCACCCACATTTAAACCCAGCACTCAGGAGGCAGAGACAGTTGGATCTCTGTGAGTTTGAGGATAGCCTGGTCTGCATAGTAAGTTCTAGCCCAGTCACTGTTATGCAATGAGACCATGTTTTAAAAAAAAAATCAAAATTATAAAGAAGCTGCAGAAAGGATCCCCAGAAGCCTCCTCACCCCATTTTCCTCCAAACAGGGATGCTACAGGAATGTAATCTATAGCAGCCCCATAGAAGGTTCTAGGCATAGCCAAACTCAGCTGAATGCAGCTCCGTAAACACTGCAGCTAGAATCATGAGAGACAAAATACAGTTCCGGGGAAGCTGGACTTAAGACGAGGGTGGCAGTGGCTTAGATGAATTAGATGAAGTGGAAATCGTGGACTTCACAGACTGAAGCTGTGTTCCTCCCTGTAGTATAAGCCACACTGAGCTGGAAAGGGTGGAGGAGGGGTGGACTCTGGGGAAGATGGTGGATATAGGTATAGCCATTGGCTTTGCCATCCTCCTGATTTCCAAGGAGGTCAGCTGGGGGGAGGGGACGGCCTCTGGAATGGCCACCAGTCTAGTCAAGGGCAGCTATTGCTAGGCAAGTAGCCAGACATGATGCCAGTGCTTGGCGTCCCTTCCCTGATGCGAACACAAGGAGCCAAGCTTATAGTTAGAGATACAAAGGGTCATAATGACTACAGAAAAAGGGGCGAATTGAACCAAGACCAGGTTTCTTCTCAACATCACCGATTGATATAAAATTCCCTGTATCTGCTGAGTCCTCTGCTCTCTATCTGCTCTGCCTGGCTGACTTGGGGCTCCCTGACCAAGAGATAGGCTCTTAACACTGGCAACAACTTGGGGTCCTTCAACTATATCAAGAATGCATTTCCACCCACTTACCAACAGGTGGCAGCACTCCCCAGGTTACTTGCTTGGAAGCCTGTGTGATCTCTTGAAGTAAATTCTGTCATTTCCCTGCAGGGAATAGGAATCAATTCACGTATTTTCTGGTGAGGTAAGTGGGGCCAGTAAGAAAACGGTTCGCAGTTGCATCTCATCTCCAATAGCATGTCCTGATGGCTCTCTGACCCGATCCCAAAGGAGATTCAGTCCTTGCTTCTGGGGAGTATTCTAGCAATCTCTAGAGGTATTTTTTGATCCTCACAGGTTGGGAGTAGGAGGCTGTCATAGTTAATCTTCATTGTCAACCTGCCTGGGTTTGGAATCACCTAGGAAACACACCCGTGTGTGTCTGTGAAGGCGGTTGCACATAGGAGGGAAGACCCTGGATGTAGGCGGTACCATCCCATGGCTGGGGTCCAAGACAGAATCAAACAGGGGAAAGGAGCGAGCAAGCTGACCACCAACATTCCTTCCCATCTCCTACCCACAGATGCAGTGTGACTAGCATCGTCATATTCCTGCCTCCAAGCCTTCCCCCACCACAACAGGATGTACCCTCAAACCACGTGCCAGAAAACCTTACCTTCCTGAAGCTATTTGTTAGGAATTTCATCACAGCACTGGGAAAAGCGACTAAGACATTGGAGTCACTGAGACAGTGGCCAAGGATGCTGGCAAACATCTATACAGAACAGGCTTACATCGCAAAGAAATATCTATCCCATAATAGCAACCGTGATAGGATTGAGTCTCTCAAGAGCAATGGACTGTGAAGAGAGAAAGGAAAGGCCTTCCTCAGCCTCCCTCGACCTCAGCATCCCACATCCTTCCCTCGGAGCCACCTCCACGAACAATCAAGGGATAACGCTGAGTGGGAGGCACAGGCAGGCCTCCGTGCTGGACCCAGGAGGGACAGGGCATGCCAAAGTCCTTGCCTTCCTTCCAGGACACCAGGCTTCAGAGAGAGAGAGAGAAGAGAGAGAGAGAGAGAGAGAGAGAGAGAGATCGTCTTTGTGAAGCAAAAAGTATGAATGTGGGGACAACTGAGGGACTAAGATGGAATGACTCTGGAAGAGGCCGACTTTAACAGCCATGATGGGGTGTGGGCTGGAGATATGGGTGCTGGAAACCAAACTCCATTCTCTGCACCAGCAACAAGCACTCCTAACCACTGAGCTATCTCTCCAGCACCCCAGGCACTCTAGTTTTACATTACTAGCAGTTCAATGGGTGCGCTTGCACTACATCACTAGGGATACGGGGTCGATGTGTTGCATGTGATAGACCACCTGTAGTCACTATGGTTACAGGATTGATGTGTTGCATGTGATAGACCACATGTAGGCAATGGGAATTCTTTTTTGGATTCCTTGAGACAGAGTTTCTCTATGTAGCTCTGGCTGTTCTGGAGCTAGCTCTGTAGACCAGGAATCTCCAGAGATCCACTGCTTCCGCCTCCCCAGTGCTGGGATTAAAGGTGTGTGATACCCCCTCCCCCACCGCGGCAATTCTTTATTTCGTTTTATCTTATGGGACGCCACAGTATATACTCATCTGTGTCCTCACACAAGGGAGACAGGAGAGCCTACTCAGAAGATGCTCCAGTGACAAGAGAAGCTGTCACCTGCTGGCTTTGAAAATGGAGGAAGTGGCCACATGGAGGAACTGTAGCCCCTCCAGTGGAAGAAGACAAACATGGATATCCCCAAGAGCCAGGGAGGAAGCCTGCTTGATGATATCTTTGAGCCTATCCGGGGAAGCCATTTTAGGCTTCTGTCTACCAGCACTGTAAATACTGTTTGGTGTTGTAGCCGTGGATGGCCTGATACTATGTAGCCTAGAGCGGCCTTGGCATCCCTTGCTCCTGTCTCACAAGTGTTGGGATTCTAGGTTTGTACAACACTCCCGAATCAAAATGGTGTTTCTTTGAGCCACCAAATTTGTGGTGATTCAGAGCAGCGTAAAGAAGCAGTGTGGGTGGTGAGATGGCTCAGTGGGTAGGGATGCTTCCTGCCAAGCTCGACAGCTGGGATCGGTTCACTCCTTGGAATCCAAAGGTTGGAACCCAATTGTCCTCTGATTTTCATGTGCATGTAGATTCAACCATCAAATATATAAACAAATAAACAGACAAATAAGTAAAATGTAAAAATAATAATATTTTGGCTAGGCATAGTGGTGCACACCTTTAATTCCAGCTCTGGGGAGGCAGAGGCAGACAGATCTCTGTGAGTTTGAGGCAAGCTTGGTCTACATAGTGAATGCCAGGACAGCCAGAGATACATGATGAGACCACTGTCTCAAAAACCAAACACAAGGGCTGGGCATGGTGGCAATGTCCTTAATCCCAGAACTCTGTGGGATGAGGGGGGAGTTCTGTGAGTTCAAGGCCAGCCTAGTCTACAGAGTTCCAGGACAGCTAGGGCTGTTACAGAGAAACTGTTTCTCCAAAACAAAATGACAACAATGTAAACCACAAAGAGAGAGAAGAGAAGAGAGAGAGAGAGAGAGAGAGAGAGAGAGAGAGAGAGAGAAGAGAAATAAAGACAAAAAGTACTAGATACTAGGACATTTTGTTTCAGAAGGATATTTTGGGCCAGCAACTTAAATTACGTTATACATAGTAAATTAAATCATATTCTCTGAAATGAAATGCTGGTCTTGAAACAATAAGTTCCAGATTCAGTAGAGATCCTGACTCAAAGTAGTGACAGACGGCCCCACGGGTAAAGTGCTGGTCACACACACTTGAGGACCTGAGTTTGATCCCCAGAACGCACAGTAGGAGAGGACTGACCCCTGACCCTTCACATCTATGGCATGGCAAATGCACTCATGTTCACGTGTAACACACACACCACAACAACCACACACACACCACAATTAATATTTAAAAATAAAGAGAAATAGAAGACATCAAACATTGACTCTGGCCTTCAATGTGTATGCACACACATACTTGTATACACACACACACACACAGTACTTATGATTCAGTGAGATGGCTCAGAAGGTAAAGGAATGTCTTAGGGTTTCTATTGCTGCGATGAAACACTCTGATGAGAGCAACTTGGAGAGAAATAGTTTATTTGGCTTACATGTCCATATTCCTGTTTCCCATCGAAAGCAGTCAGCACTGTCCGGCCCGAGCTGCTGCTCCGGTCCAAGGGTCAGGGTCTAGCAAGAGAGAGAGTGGGGATGGAGGAGCAAGAGAATGCGAAGAATGGAGACAAGACAGAGTCTGATCAAGTCTCGTTTATTGAAAGGAAATCCTGGGTATTTATACGCTTTAGGGGAACACAGATGAAGGCACTATGTCATGTGCAGGTGGAGACCACATGCACCTTGCAGCTGGGGGCACTAAGCAACAAAACAAGATATGTGAGAAAAACAAGATG
>JAJTUV010003963.1:0-48387 GCA_021653895.1 Mastomys natalensis | reverse complement strand
TGCTTCTTCCCAGACTTCCTGATTTGTCAAACTGCTCTTTATTGCCAGGAGAAGTTCCTCCACCTGGCTGACAAGTCTGGGACAGAGAAAAAGAAGGGATAATTTTGCTGTAACAAAACTCTAACAGAACTCTTAGAAAAAAAAAAAGATTTAAAACAAAACAAACAAACAAACAAACAAAAACTATGTGTTTGTGTGTGGTGCAGAAAACACACAGCTTGCCTGTGGAGCTCAAAGGACAACTTACAGGAGTCTGTTCTCTCCTTGTATGTCAGTCCTGGGGACTGAACTCGACTTCAGGATTTATTTGCTGAGCCATCTGACAACCCTTAGTGCCTTTGGAAGTGAGCAAAAGTTGTAAGGCAGGGTAGAATGCTTGAATTGGCTGTAAACTTGGTGGGCATGTGTATGTGTCCACATGTGCATGTGTGTGTCCACATTGCTGGAGACAGATCCAGGATCTTGTGCGTGCTGAGTAAGAACTCTTGACTATGAGTTTTCACCATTCCCAGCCCTCCCTCTATTTACTTCTTGAGAAAGCATCCAAGTTCCCCAGGCTGACCTTGAACTGATGATTCTCCTGCCTCAGCCCTCCAAGTAGCTGAGATGGCAGCCTTTGCTGTCAGGCCTAGCAAGCAAGGGTCCTGTATATAGTCTCTCCATAATGCTAGCAGCAGCCAGCCTTGAATGCATGCCTTCATTCTGCCCCAGACTCCTGGGTATCTGGACCTCAGTGGCATGCTTTCCACAGCCTCAATAGGGAGCAAAGTTTGTGTGAGGAGACCTTGTTGGAGCAAACCCAAGAGGTGAGCCTCAGCTTGTCACTCCATGGCCATGCCTTCTGTCTATCCCTTTATCCACTGGCCAGGTGTCCACATAGACTTTAGCAGGCTCTAGGTGACTGAGGGCATGAGCCACAATGTGGATGTCGGGCGCATCTGCTCTACCGCTCAGGATACAGACAAATGGTGTGCTGGCCAGATAGTGGGAGCAACACCAAGTCCCCGCCTCCCCAGTCCACGAGAGTGATGGCTGACCTACCCTGTAGGACACTGGTGGGTATGGCATGCTTCAGAGTCCTGCAGAGTCCTTTAGGCATCCATTTCATTAAATGCGTTTTACATCATGAGAGCAAACAGAGCAAGATTCTTTTGGGGTAGACAAAATGGCTCGGTGGGTGAAGGTGATAGCTGCCAGTCCTGCCTGCGGACCTCATTTTGCTCCCTGGGACCCACATAGTTGAAATAGAGAACTGATTCTCAAAGCTGTCCTCTGCCCTCTACACTCATGCCCTGACATCATGTATGTGCCCAAATACCCAAAACACACACACACACACGCACACAGGCAAAGGCCCACATTAAAATTCCAACCCACAATAGCTGGGTGAGGTGGTGTATGCCTGGTGTAACAGAAGTCTGCAAACTGAAGCAGGAGGACTGCTATAAGTTTAAAGCCAGACAGAACCAGCCTTCAACTGAGATGGGTGGGGTTCCATCCCAGCACCACAACAGAAAAGAAAGGAGAGGATAGAGGAGCACAACAAAGGGAGGAGGGGTGAGGTTAGAGAGGGAAGCCAGCCCCACACCTGCGGAGCTCCAGGTCTTTTTCAGTGACCAAGCCCTTCAGTTCCTTCAGCCAACAATCCAGTTGTGCACTGGCTCCAGGCTGGTCTGTGCTGGCTCCGGCTGGTCTGTGCTGGCTCCAGGCTGGTCTGTGCTGGCTCCAGGCTGCTCTGTGCTGGCTCCCTGCACCTGTGCACTGGCATCTGGGGAGCAGATGTTCAGATCCCCAAGGAGCTGCAGGGTGGTCCTCAAGGCTGGTTCCAGATCATCTGTGGAGACACAGGTCATCATTAGCAGGTCTCTGGTCCCCAAAGCAATGTTTGTTTGTGTTGTGTTGGGGTTGGGCTTGGAGTTGAGGTTGGTGTTGGTGGTAGAGTTGGCTCTTCTCTTACATTCCAGAGATAAAGGGGAAAGGGAGAGAGGCGCTTCAGCAGAGAAATCACTTGTCCTGGAAGTGTAAATGCCAAGTCACAGGTTGGAAAGTGAATGCCCAGGGCTGGGGTGCACAGGTAACACCTGCACAGACAGCTGGGCAGGAGGGCTCCCTGTGGGCCAAGGGAGCTGAGGCTCCAGGCTGCCAGTTGCTCTCCTGTTCTCTCTCGTCCTGTTCTTCCATTGGACCTTGTCCTTCCTGGCCTCCTGTTACCACGTACCAGGCTTCTGGCACCTGCAACAGCTGTAAGTGTTGATGCTCTGAAAGCCACAAGTGTCCCAGGCTCAGGCCTACACTACGCATGCAACCAAACACAGGCCAAGAGGGTTAAAATCCCCATTCCCTGCATATGTCTGCAGTACATACAGCCTGCTGTTCTGTCTTCACCTTGGCAGTCAGTGTAGAGGCCAGTGATGGGTACAGCAAGTCATCTACGGGGAGTTTAGTTTATGGAGGATGTCTGCAGGTTCTAGGTCAACACTGCCCTTTTGTGGAGCCAGGCTCTCAATTCATAGCCCAGGCTAACCTGGATCTCACAACCTCCCAAGTGTTGAAACGATAGCCGTAGGCCACTATACCTTTTATGAGTTATTGTGTAGCCCAGGCTGGACTCTAACTTCTGAGTTCTAGTGATCCCCTCCTGCCTCAGTCCCCAAGACCTGGGGTTTCAGACATACACCTGTGCCCAGACCCACTCTGCTACTTGTAGAAGAGACCTGAGAGTCCATAGCTTCAGTTGTTCTTAGGGGTCCTGAAAGCAAACACTAGACATGAAGGTAAGACAGCAGTAAGCAAACCCTATGCAGCTAAACAATCCCTCTCAGGTGGGCTGCTCCAGAGAATCACCAAAGTGCATGTAGCCCACTGGTCTACCAGTGACCTCCCCACCAACACCCTACCCTCTGGTAGGGCCCAGGGCTCAGGACCAGTTCAGGAACCGCTTCCCCCAAGCGCCTTCCAGCTGTGAGGTCAGCAGCCCAGGGACAGAATCTCTTACTCAGTTGCCAATGTCCTACCTACACTGGTGAGGACATGGGTTCTGATACCACACCAGAGCTGAGGCACCGAGGATGTCACATGTGGGCCTTGAGGCTCCTTCCTGCCATGGAGATGCCTACCTAGGAGCTCCTGTCCACTTCCTTCCATGTGGACACCCTCTGTGGGCAGCTCATGTTGCGTGGCGTCCAGGGCCCTGCCCAGTGTCTTGTAGTCCTCTTTGAAGCGCTCTAACACAGGCTGAAGAGGGCTCAGCACTTCAATCTGCAGGTGGGAGGGGACACTGATAAGACATGGTGTGCTCACCCCACAGAAAGGGACTATCTGAGAGTTGGAATAGGCCTCGATTATGCTAAGCCCTGCTCTGGCACTGCATGTCTCCAGCCTCAGGGACCAGCCTGTCCAGGTAATGCCTCCGCAAGATCCAGCTGTAAAGCTTTTTCTCAATTACTGATGAGGGAGGGCCCAGCCCCAGCCCATTGTGCGTGGTGCCATCCCTGGGCTGGTGGTCCTGGGTTCTATAAGAAAGCAGGCCGAGCAAGCCATGGGACACAATCAGGAAGCAGGATTTCTTCATGGCCTCTACATCAGCCAGCGCTCCTGCCTCCAGGTTCCTGCCCTGTGTGAGTTCCTGTCCTGACCTCCTTCAGTGATGAACAGAGATATGGAAGTGTAAGTCAGATAGATCCTTTCCTCTCCAACTTCCTAACACAGCATCATGCTAACACCAGGAGCCTGAGCAGAGTGGTCAGAGTGCAAATGGTGACACCCTGATTCTCCCTCCCTCTTGTCCCCTGGGGGCTTCAGGAGCATGCTCAGATCCACCTGGGCATCAAGGAAAGCGGCCAGCTCCTGCTGTTTCTTTTGGAGAAGCAGCTGGCGCCGCAGCTCCAGTGCCTGCCTCTGCAGCCTCTCCTTCTCATGGCACATGGCTGCCAATTCCTTCTCTGCCTTCTCCTCCAGCACAGCCAGGTTGTTCTCCATCTGTGGGCACAAGACTGACTCAAGTGGGCTGGGCAGATGACAGAAGACACACACAGGTGCTCGTGAGGCTGAGCTATGCTCACCTTCACAGACAGCAGGGTCAGCAGCAGCGTCTGCGATTCCATCATGTCCATGGTCTCCTGCAGATCCTGCAGAGATCAAGCTCTTCAGTTCCCAGTGGATCTGGCTTTACCTATGGCAGCACCCCCACTTCTGTGTACTTTAGAGGTTCAAATAGAACATGCCTGCAGGGCTGGGATGGAGCCACACTCATCTTGCCTGAGATATGATTATGGGTGTCTCTGCTCACTATGTGCTCACACTGACCTGAGCAAGGACACATGGGCACCATAACCCTGGTCTCCACCAGGAGGACCAGTGGCATCTCCCCCTGGAGCCCTGGGTGCAGGGAGTGAGACCTGCTCTGTCCCCACGCTCACCCGTCTCTTCTTTCGAAGGATTCCTGCTTTGTCACAGCTAGCAGAGGATGTGGACTTCGCTTTTACTGTCATTTCCCTGCCTAGCCGAGAAGCCTTCCTGGACATGGTTTTGTCTGAAAAAAAAAAGACCATTTCATTTAATTTCAAAAAAGGGTGTTTTCCACTTGGTTTTTGAAGAGGTAGCCCAGGCTGGCCTAAGACTCAATCCTCCTGTCCAGCAATGCTTAGGACCTGCACCTGCCACCCCACCTGGGACCTACACCTGCTGCCACCACCCACCGGGCAGGAGATCAGACCTCAGTGTGCTGGGACCACATTGAGACTCACAGCCCCAGGCTTGGTGAACATGAAAGGTACATGCTGCTCTCAGAGTGAATCAAACTAGCAAAAGGCCATCCAAGGTTGGGGACCATCCTTGCAAGCTTTGCCTAAAATAAAGAAACCACTTACCGTCCATGGCGGAGAGGTGTAGGTCTGGTGGATTTATGTCATGCCCTTGCAGCATGGTAGACGGCAGGTTGCCCATCGCTTGGCTCTCTTCTGCCCAAAGAATGTCAAGGTCAGTGCACTGAGCAGTGCACAGAGGCCCACACCCCTAGGACT
Source organism: Mastomys natalensis (assembly GCA_021653895.1). NCBI lineage: Eukaryota > Metazoa > Chordata > Mammalia > Rodentia > Muridae > Mastomys > Mastomys natalensis. The sequence continues at coordinate 43,366 of JAJTUV010003963.1, read as the reverse complement.
GCTTGAGGCCCCAGGACTGTTTCTTTCAGGTGTGTGCATGCTGGATTCTCATGGATCTGAGAGCTCTGCAGCTGACCTGAAACACTATCTGAGCCATTTCAATGGATGCACACATTTGGTTTGGGAGTGGTGCACTTCCTTGTGACTTTTGGTGGGTGGACCCACAGCTGTTGTTTGAGATTCTGGTGAACAGGACACACCTGACCAAGTCAGCAGTATCAAAGCTGAGCAACCAAACTTTTATATTTCATTTTGTCATTGCTGGGAGTTGTTCCTGGTGCCACAGCACATGGCTAGCCTCAATCTCCCCGTGTGGCAAAAGACCCTGAACTCATCTTGCGTCTACTTCCCAAGTGCCACTGGGCTGTCATTTCTGCAGAAGCCCTAAGCAATAAGGCAAGCAGCAGCTCCTGGTCATTCCTCCCTGCTCTCTGGATCTGCAAGTAGTTCTTTAGACATATGGCTGTGCCCTCAGATACTCTGCCCCATGTTCCCTTAATAAACACTTGAACCATGTCCTTTCTGACAGAGACCCATGATGGCCAGTTTTCAATTGCTAATCTGACACACTCTATAATCACCTGGAAAAGTGAGGGACTGTGGATCAGACTGGCCTATGGGCATGACTATGTGTGGTTGTCTTCATTGCTCTGGGGGATGCCTGGCAGCCTCTTTCCTGATCCTAGAGTCCCTATACCCAGCCACTTGTCCCCTCCACAGCAGGCCCACCTTTGTTCAAAGGCACTCTGCCGGTTTTCTTTTTCCTCAAGTGGCTTCTTTCCTTTGGATGTTACAGAAGCTGTTATGGGAACAGAGAGTTATGAGGTCAAGCTGTCTTCCCTCTGATGTTCTTTCTCAGAGGCCAAGGGGATACAGAGTTTTATGTATACACGACACACATTTTGTTAAGCAGGGGACAAGCACAGGCATCAGACACAAGAAAGTAATAGCACATCTGCTGGACCTCCTTCAATACCTAGGTATCTCTTGAGGCCTGTGCTGTGCTGAGGCCTGGAGACCAGCTTCCTGTAATGTTCCCAGGATGACTATACATATGACTACACTGCCATAAACCCTGAAAGCTTACAAACAGCAATAGGACTACCACAAGGAACGGTGCTATGTTGACAGTTACCAAGATCAGCAAGAAAGAAGCATGGTGGAGGTGGTGCTGTGGTTCACACCCTTTTCCTTCATCACTAGGGCAAGTGAGCCTCTGAAGAAAAACAAGGAGGCAGCAGGATGGACAGGAACAGTAAAACCCACTCCTTGCAGAAAACACCCAAGCACATTCACACTGGAGTAGAGAAGTTTGCCAAGAACGAGGGTTACTCTGGGCATCCATCAGCAATGGCCCTGACTTTAGGCCAGCATCAGAGCCAGCAGTCTCCAGGCAGGTGCCAGGGCAGGCCCTCAAGGGCACGAAGAGCATCAACCATGACGACGAGAACATAAGCTCTGCTTTTTGCCTGCCTGACAGCCAGGCGTGTGTCTGCCCTGGCCACGCTCAGCTGGGACTCCTGCTCTGCCTCAGCCTTAGCTCCAGAACATGGTTTCATATTGCTCCAAAAACTGTTGGTGTCTGTGCCCACCCCTCAGAGCTAATCTGCACAGGGAGTACACGTACACACACACACACACACACACACACACATATGCACTAAAGCAAATGTGAATCCATGGTACTCGAATAGGAGGGTTGCTGGACTAATCTGTGAGCCACAGGTTCTGTGTGAGAGCTTGTTTGCAGACAAGATGGAGAGTGACTGAGGAAGGTGCTGGTGTTCACCCCTGGTTTGCATGTGCACACACACAGACACATGTACACATGCACACGGGCGAGTACCTCTCATCCAAAACCTGAAATCTGAAAACACTGAATTTTAGATCCATTCTCCTGCCCTACGTCTTCATCAGGACATTGGAGATGAGGCCCTCAAAGAATCCTCAACCAGTGAGAGAATGCACCACTGGCCAGCCTTCTGAGATCCATTTCGCCCAGGAGAAAACAGTGGGTGTTATCAGAACACGATATTCAAGACTCCAGCCAGATGCAGGAACCACTGCTGGGGTAGGAGAAGAAGGGCTCAGCATCAGGGTTCTTGAACCAAAACATCATGTGTGAACACATGGGGGCGCTGTGGCTAAGCCTTCAAGGCATCTTCAGCAGCAGCCTAAATGAACCAGGGATAACTATCTTTGGGAATCTGCCTGTAGGGTGATGTGCGAATCTCTTCCTTCAGACTTGGTCTCCAGATGCTGCCCCAGGATCCCTTGAACCCCCACCATTCTTCTCAGGGCACAGTCCAGGTGAACATATACCACTCTGATTATAAACTGAACTTGACAGATAATCTGGAACCTGGAGGCCAGAGGCCCAAAGGCCTGCAGTGCAGGGGTGAGGCATCACTGCAGGGATGACCACACACTGCAGGGGTGAGGTGTCACTGCAGGGATGACCACACACTGTAGGGGTGAGGCATCACTGCAGGGGCAAAGTGTCACTACAGGAATGACCACACACTGCAGGGATTAGGTGTCACTACAGGGATGAACACACACACTGCAGGGGTGAGGCGTTACTGCAGGGTTGACCAAGAAACTGACTGAGCTCCTCACAGCACACCCTAACCTGAATGTGCTTCCTTCTAGGTGAGCACTGCAGCTTTCAGGGTGCTGGAGGACTGTGTGGGGCAGCAGGAAAAATGGCTAGCCAGGATATTCCAGAAGTGAACACTACCTAAGTGGGACCTTTCACAGCATTCTGGGTAAGATGGCAAAATGTCCCATGACAATTTTGCCTGTGATCCAAAACCAAATGCCTGCTGTCCTTGCCAGTCGTTAAGAGTTGCCTGGCTTATCGAGGATGGTCCTGAAAAAAGGCTTGACAAAATAGAGGCCTGGCAAGCAAGAGGGGCAATGAAGAGGTGCAGGGGCCATAGACCACGGAGATGGTGTATGCTGATGCTACATTCACCAGACTTGTCACTGTCCAAGCTGGATGTCGCAAAGGCACCTGGCAAAGGCCCCAAAGGTGTCCTCCAGGATCGGACTGTGGTGCCCATGTGCCCTCCACCTCACCCACTCACAGTGGCTCTAGGAGTAAAGGATTTCATTACCTTTTTCTTGTCATATTGCAGGTACCGGGACTCAAACAACTTTTCCTGCTGCAGGAGACAAAAGTGTTTGTCATAGACCATGAATGCTGCACCAGAAAGACCCAGAGTGTGACCAGGACCCTACAATGAAGAGCAGGACTGGCCCTTCATGCTCAATGACAGGAAACCACCCAGCCTTCCGTTCCCTGCACACTGTCTCCTTTAGCCTTCCAGGTGTGCACAGGGCAGCTACTGCAATAGTGACCTTCACGGACACTTAGTGTTTAAGACAGTTACAGAACTCCTCTTGTATGCAGGTCCTGGGACTAGGGGCAAGCATCAGGGCATCAAATAGGATCAAATACAGAAACATTCTAGAAAACGAAAACCAGGGGCCAGTGGGATGGCTCACTGGCTAGAGGACTTGTCACCAAGCCTGATGACCTCAATTCCATGCACAGGACCAAGATGGAAGGAGAGAAATTACTCCCAAGCCCTGTCTTCTGACCTCAGTCTTGTGCACCATGACAGCCCCATCCCCCTTCAAGTAATTTAAGTGTAACTTTAAAAAAAGAAAAACAGATGCAAGATCTGGAAAAAACAGATAGGCTCATTGGTTGAGTGCTTGCTACTCCTGCAGAGGACCAGAGTTTAGTTCCCAGCATCCACGTGGAGGCTCACAAACATCTGCAGCGTCAGTCCTAGGGTATTTAATGTCCTCTCTAAGGCTCACACCAGCTGTGACATCAGTTCTAGGGGTCCCATGACCTCTCTAGCCCTAGAGCAGCTGTGCATAGGCACCCCTCACTCACCATGAAACGAACTTAAACAATAAAACATCAGACACCTTCTTGGATCAGCCCCTCCCTGGGGGGGTTTGTCTGTTCTGTGCTTCAACTCTAGGAAGGCTTGGCCTTGTTTTTACACCTTCTTATTCTTTAAATCAGCAGAGAAAAAAAGACCATTCCTGGAACCCTAGAGGAAACTGCCTGATGTCACTGCCAGTTGGCATGGATTTGGGGATCTTAGAGCACAGAAGAAGGTGGGAAAGGCCAATTTGAGTTTTCCCAGATCTTGCAACCAGGAAAAGGTTGAAAAAAACAAGGCCAATATGGGCATTGACCCGGGGTTTCAGTTAAACCCCCTCTTGAGCTGCTGCAAAGAAAACAGGCACACGGCCTAGTGCCCGGCCAGATCTCAGGGCTGATTGCCAACAATGAATACTCTAGATCACTCTTCTCAGCAGGGCCTTGTTCCTCCACCTCAGCCACCCATGCTTTCAAGAAATGAAACCACCAGGTTTTAAAAACAACAAATGAAGGAGGAGGAGCCTTCAGCAGTCCAGGAAAGGGAAGCAGGCCATGGCCCCTGTTCCTTCATGGTCAGTCCCGCATGAGCCATGCCCGCCCTCTTCCTTAAGGGGGGGAAACATTTTATGCCCACAAATTTCCTGTTCCATGATTGCTGCCTTGACAGGGGTGGGACCTCAGGAGACTCGATCAGATCTGGCTCCTCAGACTTTGGTTCCCTTTGGTGGTTGCTGAGTTGGTCCTGGCTTGGCCAATGTAGGACCAGCAAGAACCTTGCCCAGCCTCACCGTCCCACATCGGGGGGCCCTGCTTCACTCATAGGTGCTTTTCCCCTCCCACCATCTACAGTCCTCCCTCATCCCTAATGCCCCTCGCCCCCTAGGTCCAGCCCTTTATTCTCTGATGGAGACTGTCCGGAAGGACAGGCCCCTCCCCTGAGATCCCCCTACCCTTGTGCTGAAACCATTATGTCCCTGGGCTCTGGAGATTGTCCTTGGTCTGCCCAGCTTACGATACACCCTGCTGTCCCTTTCCCCTCACCCCATTTCCCTACTTGATCACAAAAAAACTCAAAAGTCTCTTACAGGGTTTTCTGGTCTCTCTTGGTCCTGCCTGTCCTCCAGAAGCTCTGCTGCACTCTTTTACCCCAGCAGGACCCCCCAAGACACTGCTCCTGAACCCAGCAGCACCAGCAGCCCAGGTCATGAGGCCACCAGCAGCTTTGGGCCAGGATCAGGGCTCTTCTGTCTTCAGGGTCCTTCAGCCGCTATGTCTCAGAGCCTCTGGGACCCCAAGTCCTTCCCTTTTTGTAACCAGCAGCTGCCCTATCCGAGCAACCTGGGCCTCATGGGTTTCTGGTGTGGCCCCTACCTGCAGTCTGGGGATGTTACATGCAGGCATGTGGTGCAATTTGGAACCAATGTAATGCCTCACTGTGTTGCCAGGGTGGCCTCACACTCCTGGTCAGGAGGCTCTTTGTCTAGCTTCAAGTGTGGGATGACAGGTATATTGCCACCATGCCAGCTAAGAAACTTCGGTTTGATGAGACAGGGATCTGTGGTTTGGTTATTTCCCAGCAGTGGGGGACACCAAAGTTCCCAGCATCCTATCATCTTGAACTAAAGTCCGAGTGCTTCAACAAGCCCATGAGATCTCTGCATGGCTGCCTGTTTCCTTTGGCCCTGTCTGCAGTCATCTTGTTGGGAGGAGATAAGGTGGGAGGAGTAGGGAAAAGGAAGAAGAGGAGCTAGGGAAGAGAGGACCAGAGAGAGGGGAACATGGAAGTGGATTTTGAGCCTGCCCTCTAGAAGTCAAAGTTACTTGATATGTCTAGGTTGGGATGGATTCACCGTGATTGTGTGGGCTCTTTTTATTTAGCATTACCAAAAAATATAAAGTTTTTATTAAACTTTAAGCATTGGTCTCTTTCCCACAGGCCCAATGGATGCAAGCCCCGCCTTGTTGGACCGGGAAGATTGGGAGAGCCATTCCCCTTGGATTATCGGTGCCAGGGCTGTTGTTTCTGGGGTGACCATTTTTGCTGTGGCCGCTGCCTTGGCTTTTCCAGCTGCGGAGCATGGCGGCCTGAGCTAAAACAGAGCTGCACCCAAAAAGTCGGTCCCTCCAGCTGCCTTCATTTAAATAACCAAAACAAATCCCCACAGTGGAGTCTCCCTAAAAACTATGTCCCTGAGGACATGGTATTTGAATAAAAAGGGCAGCATGCAAAACATACCGCGGTTAAGGGAAAAACTACCAGGTGGGGGGCCCCCAAAAAAGGGTAGCCACTTTTGGGATGGTGAGGGTCCAAATTCCCTCCCCCCCCCTTTATAAATAAGCAAACTCATTCTGGGGATGTAGCTCGTGGTGAGTTGCCTAGCTAGGAGGGTGGGCTTATCCTGGACTAAACCCCCTCCCCCACCCCCAAACACCTGGTCAGGGGTCACCAACCCCGAGGTTGAGTTTTATCCCCTTTTGAGCAAAAAAAGCCCCCAAAAAAAACCCCCCCCCCCCCCTTTTGAAAAAAATGTTGGGCTTGACCCCCCCAAACCAATTTTTAGACCTATTCCGGCCCAAAAAATTGGGGGGGGCCTTCCAGATCGTTGTTAGACTGGGTATGCCCGGTTTGGGTGATTCACCGAGAGCTCCAAGGTTCGGTTCGTTTACCTTTGATCTATACTTTCAGGCTGGCCTGGAAACCAGTACCGCCTCCCTCGCCCTTGACACTGGAAAGTGTGTGCCACTGTTCAATTAAAATTTTAAATAGAGGGGGGGTGGCAGCACACCTTTAATTCCCACAATTGGGAGGCAAAAGGGGGAGGATCTTTGTAGTTCGAGAGCAGCCTGGTCTACTAGGATTCCGGACAGCCAGGGCTACAAAGAAAAACCTTGCTCAAAGAAAAGAGAAAAAATTTTAAAAAAAATTTTTGTTGTTAAATGATCTTGGGTGGGTAACTCGGGGTGTCCTTAAATTGGTCCCCCACTTTTCAGGAGGTCCTAACAGGCATGCTTCACTCTGGACCTTCACTGAGCACAGGTGGTCCCTCTGTGTTAATTTCCCCCCCTGGCTTACTCTAAAAATTATTTTGTAACTCCCACTGTTTTCCCCCCAAGTGTCAAAAAAACCCCTTTTAGAAAAAAAAGGAAAGCGAGTTCAAAGGGAAAACAATCGGCTCAAATACTTCAAGGCTCATCTAACAAGATGCACCCTGTGTGCAATAAAAGGGTCCAGCTGGAGTTGGTAATCCAGGACTCTGGGGGTTTGGAGGTTTTTAATTAAAAGAACTTTTTTGCACAATGTTTCAAACATTTTGGACTCAGTTTCACCCTGTCTCAAACTATCCAAAACGCCTAACATAAAACAGGGGAGTTTGGGGGCCCCCAAAGAAAATAAGGCCCTTTGGGGGCAAAGCTCCCTGCTGCCAGCCCCAAAAGGGCCCACAACCCAATTTTAGTGCATCGGGGCCCCCTCCCACATGCACAGAACCTTCCTCTGGGGGGTTCAAGCAGTCAATTTTTGGGATGCCAGTTCCCCAGCTCCCCCCGGATCTGATTTTGGTAAAGCCTAAGGGCCCCAAAAATTTCCCCCAGCTCCCACCAAAACCACCTTCCTCCCCTGGGAGGGAATCGGCCATATTCCTGAGGGTGTAGCTCAAGAAGTGAAAGACCCATTTAAACAGCCCCAAGCACGCTCAGAGTGCATCAAATACCGGAAAGGGCGTGGCTATCTTGGCTTCCACCCCCCTCAGTTGTAGAACATTTTGCAACCGTGGGAATGCATCAACGCATTGGCTCCACTGTGCCTTTTCAGGCGGGGCATGACCCGGGGCCCCCCAGCCCTCTGAACACTGACGCAGGGCCCACTCACCCCCTTTGGAACCCAAATGAAAATCACTGGGGCCCATCAGAAAAGGGCTGGTTGTTTTGGGAGCAGCAGGGCCTGGAGCAGAGGGGGGTGGCCAGGAACAGCAACCCTCAGAAACCCAGGCCAGGTGAGTGGGGGCCAGCGGGTTGTTCTTTTTCTTCTCCTGTGGCTTGAGGGTTCGGGCGGGGGGGAAACTGGGCATGCTGGGGCTTACAGTGGCTTTGACCAGGGGCTTCAGAGACTGTGAGAGGACGGGCTAAGGGGGGCAACGGGGGAAAATGGGAGGTTAGGGGTTTTCATGTGTCTGGATAAACCCCTGAGGCGGGGGTTTCCCTTTCCCAGGCACGTGCCCTCAGCCCTTTCAGAACTGGCAGGGTTTTTTTTTGGATGGAAGGAGCCAAACTAAAAATTCCTGCCCCCTGGAGGTTTAAGGGAAAACCCCTCCCCTTACCCTAGGCTGGTGTTTTCCTGAGGCCCGGGGGACCCGCATTTTGTGACGGGCCCCTCTGAAACGTTTGCTTCTCTGCCTCTGAGACCAAAGCGGGGGACAGTCGTGCTCTGCAGGGGGCAGTGCCATGAAAGGGGAATTTGGGGCGTATCCCAATTTGGCCTTGAAGACCTTTGACACCCAATTTTTTGGGGTGCTTGTCCCCCGGGGACAGAGCAGCCCGGGGCAAAAACTGATTTCATGAGAGACATCTTTCTCCCAAACACCTGCTCAGGCCCCCTGGGGCCTGGGCTTTTTTGGTGACAAGTGCAGCCCCATGAAAAGGGTTTCCAGGGGGGGGGGTATGTCACAAAGGGTATCCAAAAGGGGGCAGGTCTACTGTAATGGTTCCCCTGTTAGATCTCTTCTACAGGTACAGAGGCCTTGCTGGGTCCAAAAAATCCCTGTATTTTGGGGAGACGGGTAGAAGTTTTGGGTTTTCCCATGAATTTTTTTGGGCTTTTTTCTTGGGATTTTAATTTTATTGTGGGCCCATGTGCTGGGCGGGGGCTCTGCCACAGCAGCATCCACCCCTATGTAAATTCTCCAAACCGGGAATTTTGAGTCATATCCTGGTGCCATGGGGGGGGGGGGAAGATTCCTCCATAAATCAGGGGATGGTTGCCACCAAAAGAACAGTGGAAAAGTTGCGAGTGTCCCCTGGTCGTGAGACAAGGGCTGCCCAAATGGAGGGCGAGCCCAGGGAAGCCCTTGGCTTCATTTGGTAAATCTTCACCATGACATTTTTTTTTTCCCCTTTGAAACACAGGGGAACTTACAGCTTCAATTTCCCGACCTTTTTTCCCCAGCCTGGGTTTCGGGCATTTTACTAGCCCAAATCCTGTTTGTATTTATAAATTTTCTAAAACCAAAGGGGGGGACCCAGGACCACCACCCTAGCTAAAAAATTTGTAAACTGTTTTTTATGAAACGCCTCCTTTTGGAAAAAAAAAATACCTTGACAAAAGAAGTTCCCCTTGCTCTGTCAAGAGATAACCCCCGGGAAGCACCCTTGTTCCAAGGAAACCTCAGGATCCCCTGCAGAAATCGTGGGGGTTGAAAGATAGGCTCCCTCAGATTCGGGGTCTTGTAAATTTTAAAGAAGTAACTTTAAGAAATTAACCCATAAATTTAAAATTGGCATTTCCGGGAGGGGGAGAGGGCTCGCTATTAAAACATGAACTGCTTTCCCGGAAGACCTTCGCCCCCTTTCCCCCTTCCCCAAGTCTATATTTTGAAAACCCCCTTGCTTAAATGAGATTTTGACAAAATTTATGCGGATCTTCGCTTCTCTCTGGGCCCATTTTTCCCTTTTCAGGTGAAGGGCCCACTTGAAAACCCCACGAAAAACCCAAAAGGCCCTGGGTCGGGTCAAGTGGCCCCGTGAAACAGAGAAGGGACCCCTGGGACGTGTCAACGAAGTGAATGGGCTGAAAAAAACCAGTATTGATCTTGAGGACTCCCGTCACCCCGGACCCAGAAGAGAGGAAAGTCTTTGCTTCCTTTTAACAGGGGGTAAATTTATTGTCAAGGAAAAAAATTTATTAAAGGTCTTAAGGCCTCACTCGGAGAGAGGAATCGGGGAAAAAAAGAAGGTTTTTAAAAAATTTTTTGGTGATTTTTCCCCGAGAAGACTATTGATGAAAAAATGCCACCTCCAAGGAGGATTTAAAAAAGTAAAATGAAGATAGGGGAAAGGGCTCAAGGAGTCCCTCAAGACGAGGGAAGGTTAAGAAAAAGAATTCGGTTAGTAATAATGTTTTGGTTAAAATAATAACCAGGTTAGCTACACAGTTCGGGTCAGAAAAAGGGTTTTATTTTAGAAGAATTAAGGTTAAGAAAAAGATCTGGAAAGAAAAGAATTGGGGTTAAAAATAAAATTTTGGGGGTTTAAAAAAAAAGACGGGGGAAAAACATTCTCAAACGTCACCTTAAAAATGAGAAAAAGGGAGGGTTAAAGGAAAGAAGTTCCTGCTCCGGGCCGCTAACAAAAAAAAACAAAAGCTTATTGAGACCCTCCGAGAAGAAAAGGATGTTTGGGGGGCCCTATCTCTCGGGCTCTTTAGGAGAGTTTTCTCATTCTACTTTTCTGTTTATTGTTTTCTTGGCATCCCAAACCTGTCCACGTGTCTATTTGTCTTTTTTTTTTGTTGCTATTTTTTTTCTATGTTTCTTAAAAAAAAATGATTAAAACGGGAGGCCACCACACCTTTAATTTGTTTTAAAACTTTTTAAAAGGGGGAAATCTAAAATACACAAAAAACTGATAGATAATTACCCGCTCGTGGCGGGAAAAGCAAGCAAGAAAACCCCGGGAGGATTTATTTGCATAACTGCTCTTAGAGGGTCAAAAACCCCTTTTTTTCCCATGGTAAAGAAATTGAGGGCTTTTTTTCCTAAAAAAATTTCTGTGCGGGTTTTATTGGTTTTTTGGGTTTTCACAAATGACAAGGTATTTTTTCCAAAAAAATTAACAGCTAGGAAAATAAGATTTTTTTTGGGGTAAAAATATATAAGAGTGTTTTTATTTCATTGTTTTAATTTTTAAAAATAAAAAAAGTTCCGTTTGGTTATAGATTTTTGGCTTATAAGTTATTGGGTTTGATTAAAAATTTGCAATTTTGGGCAAAAAGGTTGCTTAAAAACTTTTTTCTAGAATTGGATCATTCAAAACCAATGTAGAAAAAAAGGGATTTAAAACATGTCTCTTTAAGAGTTTTTAAAAGCTGCATATAGAACTGCAGCCAAAACTTGAGCATGGAAGTAATGCTTTGGGTTGATTTTAGAGAAAAGGATTGTTACATTGTTAAAATGGTTTTGTATCTCAAAATTATGGTTACACCTAGTTTTACAAAAAGAAAATTTGAAATTAGTTAAACGAAAATGCCCCAGGGTTGCATTTTAAAAATTCAATCTGAGTGGAAATTTTTGACTCACCCTTTTTGGGGTTTGAAAAGAAGATAGACAGGGGAGAGATTAAAAAATTTAATAAACAGTATAACAGCTGCAGCACAGTTACACCCCTGCTGCATTTTCTAAAGTTTTATTAGTACAGTGGTAGAAAAAACCAGCCCCAAGTTTAAAAAGGGAGACTATTTAACCACCGCTGAATGCTCAGGCGGAAAGGGTAATTAAAAAATTTTAAAAAGTTTTTTGGAAAAGGGAAATTTAAAAGGTAATGGTAATCAGGCGAGGCCTGAGGGGGGACAGGTTGCAATGGTTTTCGCGGCTTAAAATCATTACCATAAAAGGGGGATCCAGTGAAAATTTTCTAGTGTTAGCAGGGTTTGATAAACGTTTCAGAAATTTGTAGCCGGCTGCAAAAAGCGCGGGGAAAACTTTTCGACCCTCAGTGTAATAAAAATAATTTTTGGGGCCGTCCTCAGGAAATAGGCTCAGATTAAGACTTTCACACTGGAGTTAAGACAAATTTTCAGAGGGGGCTCGGGAGGGTTTGTGTAATTCCTTTTGTCCTAACCAGCCTTGAAAAGGGTTTTCCCGGAATTTGTTTTACAACAAAAAATTAAGTTCAACCCCAGCAACCACATGGGGCTCACAACCATTTGGGGTGAGATCAGTGCCCTCTTCTAGCTTGTAGGTTACAAAAAAAAAGATTTATTTAAGTTTTTTAAAAAGGTTTTTTGAAGATATTTTTTGGAAACACCCCCCTTAAGCTCACCAAGGAAATTTAAAACCTTGTTGATATTCTCAAGGGAGATGCAAACCTAACCCCCTTGACAATTAACGAAAAGGAAAAACCTTTTGATGAAAGTAGAGTAAGCGTTATTTATAAACAAAAACTATATAGGAAATGATCTTTGTTGGCTGTTTAATTATTGCACCATGAGCTCACAACACCCCTTTTGGGCAAGAGAAACCTTTAAGTGACATCTTCTTTCACTGCAAGAAAAGTTTGAACATCCTTTTATGAAACTAGCAGTTTTTAATACAGGAGGTAAGATAAACCTGAAAGATTTTAGAAAAAGTTTACCCTCTTCCAAATAAAAAAAAAAGGGGGTTATTAAATAAAAATTTTAAAACCTATTACGGCAAAACTTTTAGGCAAATTTGAAATCATTCCATAGAAAAGTTTTTTTAATTTTTTCTCTTGCATGCTTTGATTTCCTTAAATTTGCTGCAGCCCATGGAAAGATGTTTACTAATTTACAGATGCCATCTTTTGGGGAAGGCAAAATAATATATTGGATACATTTTTCATTTTCTTAATTTCCCCCTGCTTTAGCACAAAAAATTGAAACACGTGCTGTAACCCCTGTTTGAATTTCTGAAAAAACAAGCTTCAATTTTTGTAAAAAAACCAGTATAACTCATGGTTTAAATTACTTAAACATTCCTTTTTAATATTTCTAATTCCCAAATTTTTTCAAAAAAATTAAAAGAAAAAAAGAAGAGCTAACAAGGAACCCAAAAAATAAAACCCAATTTTTAAAAGCTTTTTCCTTTTTTTCTTCTTGGGAACCGGGAAAGGGGGGGGAAGACTTAGGGGGGGGGGACTTTTAAGAAATTTTGAGTTATAAAAGGGCATTTGAATTAAACCCCCATTTTGCCCTTCTTTTTCCTTGGGGAGAAAAGATTTTTTCCCCTTAGCCCCCCCTCCCAAAAAAGGCGATTTTCAAAAAGCTTTATTGGGCCCCCGGAGGGGTACTTTTCCTGTATTTTGGTAAAAAGGGGGCTACTCTTTTGGGGAAAAATTCTTTCCCACCCCTCCTTTAACCCTTCATTTTTGGCCTGGTGCATTAATTTTTAAATAAAACCAGGGTTCAATTTATAAAAAAAAGGGTCAACAAAATTTTTAGGGAAATTTGAACCCCGGAAAATTTTTTTTGAAGTTTATAATGGCCCAAAAATTTTTCTTTTTTTTTGGATTTAGAAATTTTGTTTCCCCAAGACCTTTTTTTTTTAGAAATTTAAAAGGCCTGAGAAAGAAAAAATTCTTGCTTTGGGGAAGAAAAATGCTAAGCACTTTTTTAAGAGAGCTAAACATTGTAAATTAGAAACTTTATGGATCATTTTAAAAACTTAAAAAAATCATTGTTATTTTGAAACCATAGACACTTAAAACTAAGAAAATCTTTTTTCAAAGTCCCCCCGTAGTAATTTCTAGTAAAAAAACTGCCAAAAAGGGGGGGTTCTTTGGTTTTTACAAGTTTTTAATAAAACTTGAACAATTTTTTTTGGATTTTTAAGCCCAAAACAAAAATTGTATTAATTTTTTTATAAAATTTTAAAACCATACCTTCAATTTGGGTAATAATTTTAAAACTTTCGTAAAAAAAAAATTAAAATTTGGGGGTTACATTTTTTTTAGCCTTTTGTTAACTCCTTTAAGGAGAAAGAACTAAAAATTAAAAGTTTTTTACATTTTTTTGGTTTTTGGTTTAATATATTAAAAAAAGGGGTCCTTTCTCAAGGGGAAATTTTGGGAAGTTAGAATTAAAATTTTTCTCATATTCGATTTTTGAACCCCGGACCTTTTTTAAAAAAGGAAACAAAAATTTTTAAAAAATTTATAATTTGGTTTAAAAAAAAATTGGGTTTTCCCTTTTAAAAAATCCAAAAAAATTCTTTTTTAAAAAAATTTAAAAATGGCTTTAAAAAAAAAAAAATTTGGGGTTTTCCCCCAAAGGGGGCCCGAAAATTTAAAACTAAAATTTGGCCTAAACAAATCCCTTGGGGCCAGCAAAAAGAAATTTTTTGGAAGGAATCTTCTTTTTGGCCCCCAGAATGGGGAAAAAACAAAACTAAACCCGAAAATTTAAAAATGTCCAAAAATTGTGAAAGAAAGAACTCCCAAACCCCTTTTTTTGATAAAAAAAACTTAATCCGGGGAGTCTCCTGAGAACCCCTTTTCCTTTCAATCCCCCCCGGGGAAACGTTGGAGGGAGATGGGGTCCAACTTGAACCTCGTTTTTCCGGGGCCTCGCACCCCAAGGGGGAATTGATATAATTTGGGGAAACCCCTATCTTTCTTTTCTTCACAAAGGGGGCTTTTCCCCCCTCGGGGAAAATTTTTTTAGCCCCAATGGGATTTAAACATTTTGGCCAGGAAAGACAAAAGAAAAGGGCAAGAAAAAGGGGTTTTTCCTTTATTTTCCCCTTATCCCCTGTTTTCGCCCCTTTTTTTTTGGTTCGCCCTTTTTCCCCTTTAAAGAGATTTTAAAAAAACAATATTTCCCCCGTGAATTTTGGGCTGGGGTTTTAAATGGGATAGGGATGTCATGCCCCCCCCGGGGAAACTATTTCACATGGGAACGGTTGTGTGGGCCCTCCCCAGGGGCCCCCCCAATCCCAAAAATGCAGGGGGGAACGGGCCTAATCTAAGACAGGGGGAACCCCCCCTAACACTTGGGAAACATACCAAAACGGGGGGTCAGCCCCCCCTCAATTTCAAATGGGGGAACTGTTGGGGGGCCCCCCCCCATTGTTTTAAAATTGAAAATCTTTTTTGGGAAAATCCTCCCTGGGAAAAAAACCCGCCAAAATAAAAAATTTCCCTTTCCGCAAAAATGGGCCCGGGCACCCTTGCCGGGCCTCAAATTTTTCCCGCCTTTTTTAAATGAAAAAGCTCCTCGAAAGGGCTTTAAATTAAAAAAACTTTTGAATTTCTTTTTAAAGGGTTTCCGGGGGGCTGGGAAATCCAGTATTAACAAAAATGTGCTGTTTGGCCTTTTGCCCCCCTTTTTCCCCAATCCCTTTTTTTAAAACCCCTCTTCTGGATCGAAAAAAAAGGGTCTTGCCCCCCCCGCCCATGCCCAGGGAAAGGCCACCACAAACCCCGAATAACAGGGCCCGGGGGTTTGGGCAGAGGGGAAAATCCCCAATCGGGGGCTAAAAAGGGTTCTTGACTTGGGAGCGCCTAAAAGGGGCTACTTCATTTAAAGCCCTTTAGACAAAAACCCCTTTTCATCCAGGGGGGTGGGGTTTCCCCCAAGTGACAGGGGCGTTAACGGGAAACCCCTTTTGGGAAAAACCACCCGGGCCTTGCTTAAAAACCCGGGGAATAACCCCCACCAAAACTGCCTGAAGGGGAGATTTGGGGGCCCCCCCCAATTTTGGGGCCCAAAATTAAAAGGCTGGCCATGTTGGGGATAGGGAACCCTTTTTCAGAGAAAGGGGCCGGGGGTTTTTTTTTCCCGAACCTGTTGGGGTTAGACGTTCTCCCCGTTAGGGGGAAGAGGAGTTTGCCTTCTTTAACCTAGTACAGATTGGGGAATTTTGGTTTTGGATTTTTCCGTCTTGGAATGCCCCCCTGTCTTTACCCTTATTTTCGCCCCTGGGGAAACCCAAATTTCCCCAAACGGGAAAGGGGGGGTCCAGGCCAACCTTTTCCCGCTTTCAAGGTTTATGGGCCCTTAAAACCCCAACCCGCAACCCCCCTCGGGCCCCCCAATAACCCCCCCTTGCCCCCAAGTTAAGTGCCTGGCGCCTAAGGCCCCCTCTCCATTGTGGGGGTCAGTCTGAATTTTTCTTTTTTTATCCTTGGAAGTGTTTCCAAATTTCCCCATGGGCCCTTGGTGCCCTTTGGGCCCCTGCTCCAGTTCTTTTCCTGGGCCCCTTTGGGTTGTCAACCTTCTTCCCGCCCCCCACCTCCCGGGGCCCAAACCCTTTTGGGATTTGGGGGCCCCACTTTTTGGGTTTGGATGGCTTTTTTGCGTAAAGGGGGTTTCCGAATTTAGGACCTTTCTTCAAAGGGGGGTAAAAATGGTCTGTAGGCCTCCCAAGTTTTGGCGGGGAAAATCCTTTGTTTTGTCATTTTTCCCCCCCTTTGGCCTTAATCCTTCTTCCCCCCACCATTTTTTAAAATTGGGAAGATGGGGAAAGATGGGCTTTGTTTTGGAAAAAAATGTGAGGGCCCCCGTCATCCTCCTGAGGAAAAATGGAAATACCCTAGATACCGGGGGCCCGAAAAACCCTAAAGAAAAATCCTTGGGGTTTTTTTGGTGGAAAACTCACCCCAGACCACTTTAAAAAAACCTTAACATCGGGGGAACAATCTGGCTTGAATCGCTGGGCGGGGCTGGGGCCCCTTGTTCTGAAACCTTTTTTGGAGAGGAAAAGGCGCAATTTTTTTGGGGAAAAGGGGTGACCCCGCGGGATGCCCTGAAAAAGGGGGGAAAAAAGGTTTAATGGGCTGTTCCAGGCCACCTGGTCTACATGGGCCCAGCCCCTGTTTTGGGGGGGTGGGAAGAGGGTAAAAACTCAGCCCAAAAAAGAAAAGAAACGGGAGGGCTACGGGGAAAGAGAGAGGAAGCACTGGTTGGGGGTTGTCCCCCCCCTTCTACCCACCCTTTTGCCCTAAAGCCAGCCTTCCCCTTTTAGTTTGGGGAATGATTTAAAGGGCAAAAACCGTGGCTTCAAATTATGGCCCATGAAACAACAAGTCGGTGCCCAGCTCCTTAATTTTTTTTCTTTTTCCGATTTTTTTTTTTTATGCCCATGAAGTAGTATGTCTCTAGTTGTACCAGAGGAGCACAACTTAGTCCTTAGGTAATAGCTATAGCATCCACGGTAATCCAGGCACTAAATGGTAGCAAAACAGGACCTCATGCTTTGCCATAAAATGATCAATGTGCTCTTGGACTCACACCAAGACTGGGTAAATATGTTTACAAGCAGATAGATTACTTATGCCATCCTAACTCCCGTGCTTGATACTCAAAAAGCTTTAAGCAAAATGAAACTAGGGTTCCAAAGAGTATGGTTCATTTCATTTCATATTTAAATTTATAGAATGTGAGGAAGTTTGACTGGGCAGAGAAATATAAAGTTATAAGGATGGAAAGATCAGGCTCATAAACTCACTAGTTCTCAGAAAAGGAAAGACCAGAGGTAGGCATGGCTGTACATCAGACATTGCTCTGGGCCTGAGATGCAGAGCAGGGAAGAAAAAACAGTCACAGGGCAAAAACCTGCTCTCCCGATTGTCTCTTTCCTAGTTGTCAAGAGCCTGGTGTATGGCAAGTTCTAGGCTAGTGGGAGAAGTTAGCAAGGTAGAGCTAGGAAGGATGCACGGGGAAACTGACATTTGAAGACTGTGAGAACTGAGTTATCCATGGGTCTTAGAGAACAGCATTTCCTGTAGAGGATGAGCCAGTGCAAGCACCCTGAGAACAGAACAGCCCAAGGCAGCTGGAGGGGAGGAAGAGGATGGGATAGGGATACAGGAGGCAGGAGGTGGTCATAAAGACAAAGTTGATGGGAGGACATTGTCGAGCCACAAACAGCAAACCCATGTGAGGCGACTTGAGTCTTTCATGGAATCTTCTCTGGCTGTTGGAGACAGAGCACAGGGTGCAATGATCAGTACTACAGTCAAATACATAGCTTCTGAATTAGCAACATAAAACATGTAGGGATAGATTCACGCATTCTGTGGATCAGGAACCGGACTAGGTCCAGTCAGATCCCTGAGATCAAGGTCCTGGTGCCAGCTGGGCCTAAGGTGTCTTCTGGTGGCAGCTGAAGGACATGTACCTTCTCCTCACACGGGACAGCTCACTGCTAGATCACTGGCTCTGAGCCCACCACATCTTCCAATAGCTAAGCCCCTTCACTGTGCTTCTGTTTGTCAGTAGTAACACCTGCCTTCTGCCTCCCCAAGGACTACAAGAAGGGACAAGCACCAGCAGGTGGAGCCCTGGAGCCACTTGAGGCTGTACACCAAAAACATAAAGGTAGGAACTGGAGACCAGCTCAACAGTTAACAGTCCAGACCTGAGAGACAGCAGCTAGGGGAAGAAACCACACTGTATTTTTTTTTTTTTTTTTGATGCTGAAAACAACAGGACATTACAAACAATGTGAGAAGTGCCTAGATTTGGCATAAAGATGGCATTGTCGCAACAGGAAATAGAAACAGCTCAGCCCTATCCTGAAAAAGGGTCACTCCCATGCAGAGAGTTAACTGGTGAGAGCTCTTCAAAGCTCGTTCTGCTCAGCAGAGGCTAACAGAACTCAACAGAGAGACCCACATGTAGCTCAGCACCCAACCCTAACCAAAAGCAACTCTCTATCAGTAAATAAGGAAATCTCTATTTGGGGCAGGCTGCCAGTGTCTGAGCTCCTGTCCAGCCCTAACCAATCAAACCTCCCACTAGTTGCTTTAGGGAAGAGGTAAGGCATAGGGCTCCAACTGGGGCTTTAAGGAAACAGCCCACTGCAGCTGTTGGCTGGGGTAACTGTATAAAGGGAGACTGGATGACCTGCCTGTTTGTTCATGCACACACACTTATCCCCAGCCACCCATGGTAGAGGGGGCACTTAGCAGCTGTGTTACAACTCATGGAAACCTGGCACAACCCACATAAAATGGTAATGCACCAAGCTGCCTTCTTGCCCTGGACCAGGTTGCCCTCCAAGGACGAGATACCAGGACTTTACAGGTCTGCAAGGCCTCCGTTTCTATTTTCCCATGTTACCTTCTTGGACTCGAGTAGCAAGGCACCTGCCGCCACTTGAAATGAACTGGTAAGCAGACTCTCTGCCCCACCTTGTGTTCTCACTCTAGAAACTTTCAGAAGTCCAGGCCTTGAAGGTCCCCGGGGAGCAAGGAAAGGAGGAGGCGTCCAAGTGGGAGGGTGTGCAGGCAGGAGGCTCATGATGAGCAGGGAGGTGTCAGGTCAGCCTTGTCCTCTCAGTCATGGGTCAGGATTAGTGGGGTGTCACTATGGAATGGGAGCTCTCCCCCAGAAAGTGTCATGAAGGGGCAGAAAACATGTCCTGACCAGACTGAGATAAACTTGGGGTCCTGAGGAGAATGTAGGTGTTCTGCAATCTACCCTGGATGGAGAGTGGATTCTGGTGGCTGGGAACAGATCAAGCTGAGGACATTTTGCCCTTGTTGTGGCCAGAGGATGCATGCAGCTCTGTCCAATGCTCTTCCTAGCAGTCCTGGATAGCAACAACCCCAAAAGGACTCCATAGAAGTGAGGGCACCCTGCTAGACCCACTAGGACGGGACTCAATGCCCACCACCCCAGCAAGCTGCAAACAAATGTCGATGTGATGTGTGAACATCTCACTTCCAGCCATTCCACCAGGGCTTCTTGAGCTAACTGATGGTCAAGGAGTGGGTAAGTGCTGAAGTCCTTCCTCCTGAGAACTGTTCTAGGGAAGACACCGAAGGGCTCAGGGTCCTGAGGCTGTCATTCAGATGACTCTGTCAATACTTAGATGCCTGTCACTACAGTGCCATAGTGTAACACTGAGCAAGCAGCCTAACTCGGCACCTGACTCCATAGCATCCATGCTGCTGCGACTCAGCAGGGACTCAGGACCCAGGGTGGATGCCAGGTGGCCTGGGGCCGGCTGACAGTCAGGGCTAGTAGGAATCCTGGTTGGGGTGGGGAGGGGCTGGCACAGAGGGAGGCTGGGATGGGGAAAGGGTGGTGAGAGGAACTGGCACAGAGCAGGGCGAGGAGCTGGGACTAGGGGCGAGGAAGGGCAGAGCAGGTCTGGTGCAGAGGTGGAGGTGGAGTTGAGTCTTAGCCAGGGTACCTTCACAGTTCCCAGGATGCTGAGGCAGAAGGAGGTTGACATTGAGGCCAGCCTGAGCTGAAAGGGCCTCACAAGGGAGAGTCCCTCATGCTGATATGGGAATAGGCTCACCACCTAAGGACACACGAGACCATCTCGATGCAATTAGCAAAAGGTAGTTTTTTAATATCGAAGGGCCCCTCGGTTCGAATCATATCTCACGCAGGAGACAGGGGATTCGACGAAGACCCCAGGAAGTTGGGAACTTTTATAGGTAGGGGTGGGAAGAACAGGGAGATTTGGCTGCGGTTACACATAATTGGATATTTTAAACATCATCAATTTGCATAGACCAGTTATTTTTGACCATGAAACTTTGGACTCAAGAGTACCAGATGACCCATTACTCATTTTCTGGTTTAGACTTGTATGTCTTTGCGTCCTTGCTTCTTTTTCATTTTTGGTCACTCTGCCCCTGAAGAGGCTCAAAACTATTATTATTATGGCTAATTTTAACAAGTTGTTAGTGGTCTCTGCTGACCATGAATTCCTTGCTCTGTGTCTCAAGATGTTTTTAATTTTTTACCCTAACATTCCCTCCTCTTTTATTTGCAAATAATTTTAATTTTAGAATTACAGATAGTTTTCTTTCAGATTTATTTTTTTAAAATCTCATATCTCTGTCTCAACACCAGTAGCTGAACTGCATTTATTTTTGACCTAACAAAAGCTAGTATTTTATCTATTACATATAGTCTAAAATAAGGAATAAAAGAATTATTGCTAGGGAGCCTGCCACTGCAGAGAGCAGAGTAGTCAACCAAAGTGATCAGGCAAACTAGGACTTGAACCATCTTTGTTGAGATTCTTTCTCTCTGTGTCTTTTGTCTAGTCTTTCTCTGAACCTCTGTATTGAGTCTCTGACTATCTTGGTATGATCAGCATAAAAGCAACATTTTTCTTTAAGGTAGCACATAACTCCCTATTTTTTTAAGAATAGCAGATCTAATTTTAAATCTTTATTAACAGCATCACTAAGAGTATTAAGACCTTGTTGTCTAGTGGCTAAAACGACAGCTCCTGTCCCTATCCCTGCTGTAATACCTGTCTCTAGCCAAATGGCCAATGTGGGGGAAACAGGTTCCCTTTTGTATCTTTGAAGCCTAAAATCAAATTTTCTGTCAAAACCATAAGCTGCATGTTAGTAAATTCTGGGGACCAATTGTACTAATATATAGAAGTCTGTAGTTGGTTCAAATATACTTGTGGACACACAGGGAGTGAGTTCTGAACTGCAGGCCCACCATCTATTTGGCCCTGGCATTAAATAATAGGTGGCAACAGTCTTGTGACCCTTAATTGTCTAGTTACACAAATGTCTATGAGATGCAGGTGGGGTGTCCAAACAAAGTCCTGATTTTGTCTCCGATATCTCTGTTAAAGTCCGTTTCTTTTCTGTTTCTCAAATACAGGAATGATGGGAGGTCATATTATTAAACTTTTTATTTATAGCAATCTCTAACTTTAAACTTGTGAGAAACAGCTGTATCTCTAGGAGCATAGGTATCCTTTAGCCGTTCCCAGATCTCCTTTCTGACTATCTCTAGAGCCTTCAGGCAGGCTAGGAGAGAAAATGATGGGATAGAGCTGTCATCAGAACGGGCCCAACTCTCTAAAGTCTTATATATTGGTGGAGGGGAACCAAATATGATCTTAAAAGGAGTTAACTCTAAAGGTCTTGGGGTGTTCCACACCTGGAACAAGGCAAGAAAGAGAAAAACTGTCCAATTAACCCCTGCCAGTCTCTAAGGCCAATTTTGTCAAGGTCTCTTTTTTTGGTTCTATTTATTTTCTTTACCTGTCTTGAGCTCTGAAGTCTATAAGAACAATGTAATTTCTATTTGATCTCTAGTTGTCTGGCCAGTCCCTGACTTACCTGGGCAACAAATTACCTTTGGTACTCCAAACCTGGGCCGAATCTCTTTTAGTATCTTCTTGGCCACCTCGTTAGCAGTCTCTTTCTTGGTGGGAAATGCCTCAACCCACCCTGAAAAGGTATCTATAAAAACTAGCAGATATTTATTTCAGGTCTAATTTCAGTGAAGTCAACCTCTCAATAGGTCTCAGGCTGGTCTTCTCTCAGCTTCTTTCTCTCTAGGTTTTTGCTGGATCTGGCATTGGTGAAAACACATGTCTTACATTTCTTTATCAAGTCCACAGCAAGCTGTCGAAGTTTTAGAACATGGTAGGGGGACCTATTAACCAGTTTTATCATCTTTTTGGGCCTTAAGGGGGTAAGCTGATGTATACCCGTCAGGTAGTTTAGTACCTCTTCTTCAGAGAGGATGCCTCTTGGCTTGTCAAAGTTCTTTCTTGGGGGTCTGTGCCCCCTCTAGGTTAGCAGGATCATGGGCTCCTGTGCAGCCTCTTCTTTTACCACGTAATCTGCCATGTGACTCCCTCTTTCTATAGGGCCAGTCTCTTTTTGATGTCCAAGACAATGTATGATAGCCACCTTGCGGGGCAAATGGACAGCTTCTGATAAACTGAGAATCTCTTTTTTTGTTTTTAATGTCTTTATCAGTAGATATCAGCAGTCCATGTTGTCTATATATCACCCCATGGACATGTGCAATTGCAAATGCATATATATAATCTGCAAAACCCAGCTGTCTCCAGAGACTCTCTTACCTGGCGAGGGGTGGTCGGGGTCGGGATCTGCGTCACAATTTGCTTTCTGGTATCAGTCAGCCATCTCTGTCCATCTCTCAGGATATATCTCAGATAAGTCACTTCTGTCCGGCACATCTGTGCTTTCTTGGCAGAAACCCGGTGCCCCAACTCACCTAACTCAGCCAGGATCCTCTGGGTCCTTTGTTCACGTTTTTCATGGGTCTCTGCAGCCAGTAGACATACTGTAGGAGGGTCACCTGAAGATTCTTGGTGCGAAAGGTGGCAAGGTCTCGATGTAAAGCCTCATCTCTGGGGCAGTCTTGTCCACATGACTTGTCTAACCCTTTTACTCTCAGGTTCTCGCCATTCAAAAGCAAACAAAAGTCTCTTAAGTACTGAATATTTTGCCCCTGTGTCAACTAAGTAGTCCATGGAGGTCCCCTCTACTCTCAAAGTTATCATATGCTCTGGGAGGGGGACTGAGCCCTGTCTCCCCTAATCTTCATCATCATCTTTTTAAAAACAATATTTGTGTCCCTTTTTAGGGCATCTTCATGACCAATGACTTTTTTCTTTGCAGTATGCACATTGGTCTTTTTCTAGTTGTGACCAGTCAGTTTTTCTGGGTCTCCTTGTGTCCTGCTTCTGCTTGCTGCCCAGGTCTCCTAGCTATCTTTTTTTTTTCTTGTTGTTACTGTGGCCAGTATGCCAGTCAAATTCTTTTCCTGTCTCCTATCTCTTTCTTTTTGCCTCCTTTCTCTCTCCTTCTTTGCATACCACGTCTTCTTCTCCTCTTTACTTACCACGCCTTATCTCTCTTTCTCACTTACTCTCTCTCTCTTTTGACTTTCTCTCTCCATCTTCTGACTTACTCTCTCCCTCTTATGACTTACTCTCTCTCTCTTCTGACTACATCTCTAATAGTATAGCTCTGCAGCCCTTCAATGCATTGTAGTTCCTCTCTAATATCTTGGGCAGACTGCTCAATGGATGCCATAATTACAGAAGCTCGCTGTCCTTTTGACATATCTAATTTATCTGTCTCCTGCATGACCTTTTCTCACCTCAGCCAAATTGGTGGGGGCCCTCTCACTGCTCCCTGCCACTAGAGACGGTGGGCAATACGTAAACAGCCTTTCTCTATCTTTTACCTGATACCCTTCTTATGGGAACCCAAAGCAGTCCCGGAGCGGGGCGTGGGGAAGAGAGAGCGCTGGCAAGCAACTGAGGGTAGGAAGCCGCCACACTCCCATGCGAGGGAAGGGCGGGGGCCTCTTGGCTGGGGAATGCCCACCACCCCTCTCAGGCCCAGCAACCAAAGGGGCTGCCCAGGGTCCCCGCTTCCTGCTGGCTTTGCTGCAGATGTCTCCGGGTTCTCACTACCACAGGAGCACGGTCTGGTCTTGAAGGCTCATGCAGTCTGAACCCGGGCATCATGGGAAACGTAGTTCTAGGGTCCGCCCACCATCTTGAAAACACGCGGGCGGCAGTGCTTCATGGGAGATGTAGTCCCCAGGCTCGGCCGCCATCTTGGAACCTCGATCCCGGCAGCAGTTGTAGCTGCAGGGACCCTATCAAAGCCTGTAAGTTTTGCAGGATTCTCAGAAAAAGAAAGATGATGAGTTTCTCAGTTATAAGGTGGGAGTGTGGAGCCAGCCACTTTGCAAGGGGAGGAGCTCCGTAGAGCTGCTGTCGAATGCGACCTGACCGGATATCTCCTGCAACAGAATTGCTTATGACTCTGATAGTTAACAAGTCAATGTCCCTCAGGGGCCATCCTACAACAAGCAAGCCACTCAAATGCAGAAAGTTGCCAATACCTTTTTTAAAAGTCTCGAAAATTCCTCCTCAGCCCTAACGTCAGCCAAGATCTAAAGTCAAGATAAGGAGTCTCACAGTCTGTCTCATTTCAAAGCCTAACAAATTACGATTATAACACAAACACACAAGACAAGCAAAACACTAACCAAATGCAACCTCAGATGGGGAAGGATTCACATCTTCCCCCTAAGCAGAAGCACTCTCTGCAACCTCAGATGGTTGAGGATTCCACATCTTCCCCCTAAGCAGAAGCACTCTCTGCAACCTCAGATGGGAAGGATTTCACATCTTCCCCCTTGTCTCATGGCAGGAGTCGAACCTGGGGTCGAGACTTTTGCCCGTGGAGCGTCCTCCCCGGGCCACGCAGCCTGCGTGCGGGCATAGCAGGTCTGCTTTCCTCCGCAGCCACTGAGCCCTTACAGTCTGCAGTAGCACAGCTGCTCAGAAACCGAAACCAAATTCCTAGGAATGAAACCAGAACACAAAGACAGCAGCACTCAGACACACTTCATTCACACAGACCTACCTCCAAGGGGTTTTCAGGAGTCTTGGGTGGTTGCCTGGATTCCTGGTCAGGGAACCAAATGACAGAGCCTCACAAGGGGGAGTCCCTCATGCTGATATGGGAATAGGCTCAGCACCCAAGGACACAGGAGACCATCTCGATGCAATTAGCAAAAGGTAGTTTTTTAATATCGAGGTGCCCCTCGGTTCGAATCATATCTCACGCAGGAGACAGGGGATTCGACGAAGACCCCAGGAAGTTGGGAACTTTTATAGGTAGGTGGTGGGAAGAGCAGGGAAATTTGGCACGGTTACACATGATTGGATATTTTAAACATCATCAATTTGCATGGACTAGTTATTTTTGACCATGAATCTTTGGACTCAAGAGTACCAGATGCCCGTTACTCATTTTCTTGTTTAGACTTGAATGTCTTTGCGTCCTTGCTTCTTTTTCATTTTTGGTCACTCTGCCCCTGAAGAGGCTCAAAATTATTATTATTATGGCTAATTTTAACAAGTTGTAAGTGGCCTCTGCTGACCATGAATTCCTTGCTCTGTGTCTCAAGATGTTTTTAATTTTTTAACCTAACAGAGCTACCTGGTAAGACTGTCTGAAGTTTAAAAAGAAAAGAAAGACAAAAAAAATCAAAAGCGGCATTTGCCTTGCAAGCCTGAGTTTGATTCCCAGAACCCTGCTAAAAACCTGATCTTGTGAGACTGGAGAGCTGGTTCAGTGGTTGTAACTGCTCTTCCAGAGGTCCTGAGTTCAATTCCCAGCAACCACATGGTGGCTCAAAATGGGATCCGAAGCCCTCTTCTGTTGTGTCTGAAGACAGCCACCGTGTACTTACATGCATAAAATAAATCCTAAAACAAAAAGTGACACAGCTCTGTAATCCCAACACTGAGTGAGGACCGCAGAGAAAGGAAGATACTTGGGCTTGCTAGTCCCTCAGGTTTAGCAAAGATCCTATATATGTGCAAGTGCCTGTGAAGCGGGGTGGGGGTGGGGGTGGGTGATGGGGCGGGGTGGGGGAAGGAGTCTTCAGGAAGCAAGCCCTGTTGTCTCTGAGCTGTGCCTTCCCCAACCTGGCACATTCCTGAGGCTGCAGTGTTGCCTCCCAGGTCTTAGCCTCAGCCTCTGAGCTTTGGCTTTCTCTCTGAGCTCACCCCTGGCCCAGGTTTGCAAGGAGAGTCTGTTGTGAATGTGGGTGACACCTCGTTTGCCATCTGTGTGAGGTACCACATCCTCATCCCCGCAGGTTCAGGGCCCGGCAAGAAGGACAAAGCCCACATCAGGTAACCTTCCTGAGGGTCCCAGGTGGCTTTGGAGTCAGAAGAGCTACAGGCAACAGGATGACCAATCAGAAGGGGAGCTGGCGGGTGGGGGCGTGGCTCGGTGGAGAACAACATCTGAGTGTGCACAGATAACTCAATCCCACCTAATCTCCCCCCCAAAAAAATAATTACAAAATTTAAGAAACACCATACAATGTTGGGAAGTTCCTGCAAGGCGGGTGAGACATGCATGGGGACTGGGCAGGTCCTGGTTTACATCTTGGGGTCAGACCAGGGTCACCCAGCTCATTGTGTGCTAGTCCTTGTGGTATCAGAGCATCCTGGGAGAGCAAATCTGCTCATCCCCTTACCACTCAGAGCCCAAGAAGGGGAGACATGGCCCCTCCCTCCAACTGAAGCCTCGCCTCCTAATGTGTCCATCATTTCCCAGCCCTTTAGCTGGGAGTTATTGGTGGACTCAACCCATTGATGATGGCCAAATCCTCAAGAACAGATGCCTCCCAGAACTTTTCAATATGGGAGCCCAGGCTAGCCTCTGAAGTGCTGAGATCCAAGAGGGAAGTACTATGGCAGTCAGTGGTTTGCTCCGCAGTGTTTAGACCCTTAGGAGGACATCCCACACTTAACCCGTTCCACTCAAGGCTCTAGTGCAAAGTCTTTAATTGTGATGAACATAAAGTAATGGGATAGGTTTATTTCAGTCACTGGCTGTAGTTCATCGCTGAAGGACGTCAGGACAGAAACTCCTACAGGGCAGGAACCTGAAGGGAGGAGCTGATGCCCAGGCCACGGAGGGGTGCTGCTTGCTGGCTTGTTCCCCATGGCTTGTTCCCTATGGCTTGCTTGGCCTTCTTTCTTACAGAACCCAGAACCACCAGCCCAGGGATGGCCCCACCTACAATGGGCTGTCCCTCCCCCATCACATAACTAATTAAGAAAATGCCTTACAGCTGTATCTCATGAAGCTGTATCTCAAATGAGGCTCCTTCCTCTCTAGATGACTCTAGCCTGTGTCATGTTGACACACAGACAGCAAATAGTCACCAATTGAGATGTGTGTATAAATGGTACACACACATGCAATCACAATCACACTTTTCCTCCTGATAGTCCACACTAGGGGAGACTTTCTCCAATCTCCCCTGTCCTTATAGATGTCCAGTCGAGAATGAGGTTGGCTGTGGGGGCGCATACCCCTGGAAGGGCCTGGGAAGCATCAATTCTTGAGTTCTAGGCCAGCACCTGCCTAGAGCCAGTCAATAGCAGGTGAGGATGATGACAGGTCAATGCCCATTCCATCCAATTCTGATGGCCCCACTTCAGTCCCTGGAACCTACCCCACTCCAGCTCTGGACATGGCAATAGCATACATGTACACACGCACACACATATGGGGAAGAGAGAGGGAGGATGGGAGTGAGAGAGAGCAAGAGAGGGAGGAAGGGGGGGAGAGACAGGTGCTGTTGTTACCATTCTCAAATCCTAGAACCCAAAGGTGACTCACCAGTTCTCGGGGCAGCAAAAGGCCATGTGGAGAATGTGAACAGCATGGGTTCACATGTGAAGAGGGAGCTATCTTGTGTGAACACCATGAGTTCACACATAGAGAGGGAGCTATCTTACCTTGTGTCAAATGGTCACCGGCCATCTGGGTGTGGGACCTGTCCAAATGTTTAATCTTTATTGTTTGAATTGATGAATAAATTGATGAACTGATTGATTGGTAGTGTGCACATTCCACAGGTCAGAGGATACTTTTCAGGACTCCCTAAACAAATCCAGGTTTCTCCACGAGCATCTTTGCGCACTGAGCCATCTCACCGGCCCTCAAGCTGGTGTTTAGATGTGCATGGTTGCCGTCAGAACCCAGCATCATTTGGGGCACAGCTGCAGTAGATGGTTCAAGTAAGAAGTGGGGCAGCCTCAGGCTGGGTTGGACTTAGATTTCATCCCCACCACAGGAAAATGCCCAAACTGGGGTGTCTGGGTTCCAAGACTGCAGGGGCATGTACTGGAGATGAAGGGCACTTAGCTTTCTCGTTGTCCCCAGGCCAGTGGTCCCACTTCCTTGGAGGTGCTTCTGGGGCAGGGAGCCAGGTGGCTCAGTAGTCCTGAACAGAAGACTGAAACATAACCCAGGCCGGGGTCTTGTTAAGTCTCTCAAAGTTGTCCTATGGGAGAGCAGTGAATATGCGGCTCTTGCTTAGTGCTGGGGCAGCCTGGCTTCATCACCAGCACACAGCCTGAATAAATAAATGGCATGTCACATGAATGGATGGACCAGAGTTGCTGTATGACTGCCACAGCAACTCCTAGCCATGTTCCTTGGTGCCTTTGTTTGTAAAATGAGCCTCATTATTAAAGGTCACCTCACTCACAGCCTCAGAGGGGTTCTCCAAAGAGCCATGTATGCAGTAGGTACTGAATAAAAGCTATCCCCTCCTTCCCTTTCGGCTTCCCACAGATGCAGAGAGCAAGGAGCTTCTCCTGTCACTTTAAAATATGCAAATAACCTGCAGGTGAGTGTTTTCGCTCAGCCAACCAGTGCAGGGTTTCTGAAACACCTCGGGGCAGAGCTCCTCTTGACCACACCCATGGGCGGGCCAGCGGCAGGCTCCTCAGCCAGCCTGGTAGGGAGGGGCGCGGGTCTGGAGCACCTAGGTGGTAGCTGAAAGAGGTGGTGAGTGTCACAGGTGCAGGGTGCGGGGCAGGGGGCTGGGGCCCAGCCTATATCCTGACCCGGCCCGAGTGCAGATGCTGTCTGCAGAAGTCCGGGCCCCGCTCCATTGCATTTCAATCCCAGGCTGGGCGGCTGGGATCACTCCCGCAAAGACCCCCAAATCCCTCTCCCAGGTCTGCAGCCTGCAGCTCCTTGGCCCTAAGCTGGGGTCCCGCCTCCCTTGCTGCCCCTATCCTCACCTGAGAACGGGGGTCTCTTTCCTCCTATTGCACCCGCCCTGGGGTTGGTAGGGAAGTGGGGGCTCTGCAAGGCGAGTGTGGTGGGGCTTCGAGGTAACTGGAGTGTGGATCGCGGGATCCTGTGGGAGCAGGGCCTGGAAAGGCCTGCACCAGGGACTCTGGGGCCCTGTTTAGGAGGGAGGCCCGCATCTGCTCCAAGAGACAGAATTAGTCTAGGTGAATGAGATCTGAGGATGGGGTGCAGAGAAGGTCCGGGGTGGCTGTCCCTCCACTTGCCCTCAGCATCGCAGGACCTGCTTCATGGTGACCTTGGGCATGGTGACCTAAGGGTCAGCACCTTTCTGACCCTTAATCTCCAATTCGGAATATAGAGGTTGAAGAGGCCAAACTGTCTGTCTTAGATTCCCAACACCTGTGCTCATTTTCTCCAGATGTTGACCACAATCTTTGGTCACATGTTAGGGCAGACTCCGTTTTCGGCACTTTAAAACGGGGTTGAGCCTGGTGTGGTTATTCCAATCCTCTGGTGCTGAGGCTGGAAGGTCTACAGCTTGAGGCCAGCCTGGGCTACATAGACTCTGCCTCATAAAAAAGCATAAACAAAACAAATCATGATTTTGATTGATGGGTAGAGTCTAGCCTGGGGTGGAGCAGTTGGACCTAAGGCCAGGAGAGGACAGTTTCCATCTGACCATAAGACAGACCTGCCTCCAATCAAGACCTGGACTTTGTCACCCTGGTCTCACACCCGTGTGACTGCACAGGTCACACAACTGACCCTCATACCATCACCTACAACAGGGTTCCTGGGCTGGTTCCTGGGCAGGGTCTCAGGTGGAAGGTCAGGTCTCAGTCCCTGCCTCTTGCAGGGTAGTAGGGTGAGTCCCAGGCAGGAAGCCTGACACCCCTAAATTTGTGTGCTCAGACTGTTCTGACTGAGCCTTCTGTAAAATGGGTTGAATCACTGTGGGAAGATCAGAGGTGGTTGTGGGAGTGAGGGCGCGCTGTAAACACTCCTGTGATAGTAATTATGACATTGCATTCATTAAATGGGGTCACAGCCAATGAGGCAGTGGGATGTCTTTGAAGGGTGTGACCAGAGTCACTGGCACCCCAAGGACTTGGGTACACAGTGGTGCTCAAAGTATGTGTGAAGAATGAAATGACTCAGCTGAGGGCTCGCACAGGGGCCTCAGTTTCCCCATGGATTTCTGGCTGGTGTGTGGGGTGGGGGACAGTGAAGGTTACACAACAAGTGATCAATGGCTGTGGGCACAGACAGCCTGTATCCGACCCCCCAGAGTGCAGTTCTGGTCCAGTCTTGCCTGACTCGGTTCTCACACCTAAGCCTTAGGTTTTAGGGACACATTGTCAGGGTATGAGGTGCTTGCTGTGTGCCTCTGCACAAGTGTCTGTCCCTAGACCTTCTTCTAGTATTGCAGAGGCCAGAAAGCCTTGGGTTACATTAGGTAAACTGTCTTAAACCAAAATATTTTCAGAGGCCTCTATTGGCGTTTTAACTTCTTTCCAAATCACAGGGGTTAAAAAGAAAACCAAAAAACAAAACCCAAGAACTGACACCTTGTAGTACTTAATATTTACATATCAAAGTTAAGCATGGTGGCACACAGAGTCACCCCAGCACCAAGAGGAGAAGGCAGGAGGATCAAGAATTTGAGATCATCTTCTGCTACATAGTAAATTTCAAGGCCAGCCTGGGCTACATGAGACCATGTCTACAAACAAACTTAATCTGTTGATCCTAAAGTAGTTGAAAAGAATATTTGAGTTTCCCTTTTTAAGGGTGAGGCTTCACCTGTCTCAAAGCCTCGGTCCCACTCACGAGCATACTGACCCGGCTAGGGCCAAGGTAGAGGCTCTGTGGGTGTCTAAGCTCGTGTCTGTCTCTCTGGTAGTGATCATGTCACCCCCAGCCTGCTCCCTCACCTCTCCCATCTCTAAGGCTGCCCTGTGACTATGGGGAGGTCCCAGGATGCTGGACGGAGAGGTGACTGTTGGGTGGCAGGCAGGGCTTCCTGTCCTCCCCAGACACAGAGACCTCAGTTAGTGCTGGTGGAAGTTTCAGGGGTCAAAGCCTCCCGGTGCCTACCCCATCCCCAGGGGCCCCAAGTAGTCTAGGGTCCGCCCATCTAAAAACAAAGGGCGGCAGTGCTCATGGGAGATGTAGTCCCAGGCTCGGCGCCATTTGGACTGATCCGGCGCAGTTGTAGCTGCAGGGCCCTATCAAAGCTGTAGTTTTGCAGGATTTCAGAAAAAGAAAGATGATAGTTCTCAGTTATAGGTGGAGGTGGAGCCAGCCACTTTGCAAGGGAGGAGCCCCGGGTTGAGTGTGGTCTGATGCGCCTGACCGGATATCTCCTGCAACAGAATTGCTTTAATGACTCTGATAGTTAACAAGTCAATGTCCCTCAGGGGCACCCTACAACAAATGCAAGCCATCAGAATGCAGAAAGTCTGCCAATACCCTTTTTTAAACAGTCTCTGATAAATTCCGTCCTCTAGCCCTAACGTCAGCCAATGATCTAAAGTCAAAGATAACGGAGTCATCACAGTCTGTCTCATTTCAAAGCCTAACAAACTTACGATTATAACACAAACACACAAGAAAGCAAAACACTAACCAAATGCAACCTAGATGGGGAAGGATTCCCATCTTCCCCCTAAGCAGAAGCACTCTCTGCAACCTCAGATGGTTGAGGATTCCAATCTTCCCTAAGCAGAAGCACTCTCTGCAACCTCAGATGGGGAAGGGATTTCACATTTCCCCTTGTCTCATGGCAGGAGTCGAACCTGGGGTCGAGACTTTTGCCCGTGGAGCGTCCTCCCCCGGGCCACGCAGCCTGCGTGCAGGCATAGCAGGTCTGCTTTCCTCCGCAGCCACTGAGCCCTTACAGTCTGCAGTAGCACAGCTGCTCAGAAACCGAAACCAAATTTCCTAGGAATGAAACCAGAACACAAAGACAGCAGCACTCGGGACACACTTCATTCACACAGACCTACCTCGAAGGGTTTTCAGGAGTCTTGGGTGGTGCCTGGATTCCTGGTCAGGGAACCAAATGACAGAGCCTCACAAGGGGGGAGTCCCTCATGCTGATATGGGAATAGGCTCAGCATCCCAAGGACACAGGAGACCATCTCGATGCAATTAGCAAAAGGTAGTTTTTTAATATCGAAGGTGCCCCTCGGTTCGAATCATATCCACGCAGGAGAGGGGATTCGACGAAGACCCCAGGAAGTTGGGAATTTTTAGGTAGGTGGTGGGAAGACAGGGAATTTGGCGCGGTTACACATGATTGGATATTTTAAACATCATCAATTTGCATGGACCAGTTATTTTTGACATGAATCTTTGGACTCAAGAGTACCAGATGCCCATTACTCATTTCTTGTTTAGACTTGAATGTCTTTGCGTCCTTGTTCTTTTTCATTTTTGGTCACTCTGCCTGAAGAGGCTCAAAATATTATTATTATGGCTAATTTTAAACAAGTTGTAAGTGGCCTCTGCTGACTGAATTCCTTGCTCTGTGTCTCAAGATGTTTTTAATTTTTTAACCTAACAGAGCTACTGGTAAGACTGTCTGAAGTTTAAAAAGAAAAGAAAGACAAAAAAAATCAAAAAGCGGCATTTGCCTTGCAAGCCTGAGTTTGATTCCCAGAACCCTGCTAAAAACCATGATCTTGTGAGACTGGAGAGCTGGTTCAGTGGTTGTAACTGCTTTTCCAGAGGTCCTGAGTACAATTCCCAGCAACCACATGGTGGCTCAAAATGGGATCCGAAGCCTCTCTTTGTTGTGTCTGAAGAAGCCACCGTTGTACTTACATGCATAAAATAAAATCCTAAAACAAAAAAAGTGACACAGCCTGTAATCCCAACACTGAGTTAGGACGGCAGAGAAAGGAAGATACTTGGGCTTGCTAGTCCCCCAGGTTTAGCAAAGACCCTATATATGTGCAAGTGCCTGTGAAGCAGGGGTGGGGGTGGGGTGATGGGGCGTGGGGGGGAAGGAGTCTTCAGGGAGCAAGCCCTGTTGTCTCTGAGCTGTGCCTTCCCCAACCTGGCACATTCCTGAGGCTGCAGTGTTGCCTTCCCAGGTCTTAGCCTCAGCCTCTGAGCTTTGGCTTTCTCTCTGAGCTCACCCCTGGCCCAGGTTTGCAAGGAGAGTCGGTTGTGAATGTGGGTGACACCTCGTTTGCCATCTGCGTGAGGTACCACATCCTCATCCCCGCAGGTTCAGGGCCCGGCAAGAAGGACAAAGCCCACATCAGGTAACCTTCCTGAGGGTCCCAGGTGGCTTCGGAGCCAGAAGAGATAAAGGCAACAGGATGACCAATCAGAAGGGGAGCTGGCGGGTGGGAGCGTGGTTCGGTGGAGAACAACATCTGAATGTGCACAGATACCTCAATCCCACCTAATCTACCCCCCAAAAAAAAATTACAAAATTTAAGAAACACCGTACAGTGTTGGGAAGTCCCTGCAAGGCGGGTGAGACATGCACGGGGACTGGGCAGGGCCTGGCGTGCGTCTTGGGGTCAGACCAGGGTCACCCAGCTCATAGTGTGCTAGCCCTTGTGGTATCAGAGCATCCTGGGAGAGCAAATCTGCTCATCCCCTTACCACTCAGAGCCCAGAAGGGGAGACATGGCCCCTCCCTCCAACTGAAGCCTAGTCTCCTAATGTGTCCATCATTTCCCAGCCCTTTAGCTGCGAATTATTGGTGGACTCAACCCATTGGTGATGGCCAAATGCTCAAGAACAGATGCTTCCCAGAACTTTTCAATATGGGAGCCCAGGCTAGCCTCTGAAGTGCTGAGATCCAAGCGGGAAGTACTATGACAGTCAGTGGTTTGCTCCGCAGTGTTTAGACCCTTAGGAGGACATCCCACACCTAACCCGTTCCACTCAAGGCTCTAGTGCAAAGTCTTTAATTGTGATGAACATAAAGTAATGGGATAGGTTTATTTCAGTCACTGGCTGTAGTTCATCGCTGAAGGACGTCAGGACAGAAACTCCTACAGGGCAGGAACCTGAAGGGAGGAGCTGATGCCCAGGCCACGGAGGGGTGCTGCTTGCTGGCTTGTTCCCCATGGCTTGTTCCCCATGGCTTGCTTGGCCTTCTTTCTTATAGAACCCAGAACCACCAGCCCAGGGATGGCCCCACTTACAATGGGCTGTCCCTCCCCCATCACATAACTAATTAAGAAAATGCCTTACAGCTGTATCTCATGAAGCTGTATCTCAAATGAGGCTCCTTCCTCTCTAGATGACTCTAGCCTGTGTCATGTTGACACACAGACAGCAAATAGTCACCAATTGAGATGTGTGTATAAATGGTACACACACATGCAATCACAATCACACTTTTCCTCCTGATAGTCCACACTAGGGGAGACTTTCTCCAATCTCCCCTGTTCTTATAGATGTCGAGTCGAGAATGAGGTTGGCTGTGGGGGCGCATACCCCTGGAAGGGCCTGGGAAGCATCAAGTCTTGAGTTCTAGGCCAGCACCTGCCTAGAGCCAGTCAATAGCAGGTGAGGATGATGACAGGTCAATGCCCATTCCATCCAATTCTGATGGCCCCACTTCAGTCCCTGGACCCTACCCCACTCCAGCTCTGGACATGGCAATAGCATACATGTACACACGCACACACATATGGGGAAGAGAGAGGAGGGAGGGAGGGAGGGTAGAGGGAGGGAGGGAGGGAGGGATAGAGGGAGGGAGGGAGGGAGAGAGAGGGAGGAAGGGGGCGGAGAGACAGGTGCTGTTGTTACCATTCCCAAATCCTAGAACCCAAAGGTGACTCACCAGCTCTCGGGGCAGCAAAAGGCCATGTGGAGAATGTGAACAGCATGGGTTCACATGTGAAGAGGGAGCTATCTTGTGTGAACACCATGAGTTCACACATGGAGAGGGAGCTATCTTACTTTGTGGCAAATGGTCACCGGCCATCTGGGTGTGGGACCTGTCCAAATGTTTAATCTTTATGGTTTGAATTGATGAATAAATTGATGAACTGATTGATTGGTAGTGTGCACATTCCACAGGTCAGAGGATACTTTTCAGGACTCCCTCAACAAATCCAGGTTTCTCCACGAGCATCTTTGCGCACTGAGCCATCTCACCGGCCCTGAAGCTGGTGTTTAGATGTGCATGGTTGCCTTCAGAACCCAGCATCATTTGGGGTACAGCTGCAGTAGGTGGTTCAAGTAAGAAGTGGGGCAGCCTCAGGCTGGGTTGGACTTAGATTTCATCCCCACCACAGGAAAATGCCCAAACTGGGGTGTCTGGGTTCCAAGACTGCAGGGGCATGTACTGGAGATGAAGGGCACTTAGCTTTCTCGTTGTCCCCAGGCTAGTGGTCCCACTTCCTTGGAGGTGCTTCTGGGACAGGGAGCCAGGTGGCTCAGTAGTCCTGAACAGAAGACTGAAACATAACCCAGGCCGGGGTCTTGTTAAGTCTCTCAAAGTTGTCATATGGGAGAGCAGTGAATATGCGGCTCTTGCTTAGTGCTGGGGCAGCCTGGCTTCATCACCAGCACACAGCCTGAATAAATAAATGGCATGTCACATGAATGGATGGACCAGAGTTGCTGTATGACCTCCACAGCAACTCCTAACCATGTTCCTTGGTGCCTTTGTTTGTAAAATGAGCCTCATTATTAAAGGTCACCTCACTCACAGCCTCAGAGGGGTTCTCCAAAGAGCCATGTATGCAGTAGGTACTGAATAAAAGCTGTCCCCTCCTTCCCTCTCTGCTTCCCACAGATGCAGAAAGCAAGGAGCTTCTCCTGTCACTTTAAAATATGCAAATAACCTGCAGGTGAGTGTTTTCGCTCAGCCAACCAGTGCAGGGTTTCTGAAACACCTGGGCAGAGCTCCTCTTGACCACACCCATGGGCGGGCCAGCGGCAGGCTCCTCAGCCAGCCGGTAGGGAGGGGCGCGGGTCTGGAGCACCTAGGTGGTAGCTGAAAGAGGTGGTGAGTGTCACAGGTGCAGGGTGCGGGGCAGGGGGCTGGGGCCCAGCCTATATCCTGACCCGGCCCGAGTGCAGATGCTGTCTGCAGAAGTCCGGGCCCCGCTCCATTGCATTTCAATCCCAGGCTGGGCGGCTGGGATCACTCCGCAAAGACCCCCAAATCCCTCTCCCAGGTCTGCAGCCTGCAGCTCCTTGGCCCTAAGCTGGGGTCCCGCCTCCCTTGCTGCCCCCTATCCTCACCTGAGAACGGGGGTCTCCTTCCTCCCATTGCACCCGCCCTGGGGTTGGTAGGGAAGTGGGGGCTCTTCAAGGCGAGTGTGGTGGGGCTTCGGGTAACTGAAGTGTGGATCACAGGATCCCCTAACTGGGGAGCAGGGCCTGGAAAGGCCTGCACCAGGGACTCTCCAGTCCTGTTTAGGAGGGGGACCCGCATCTGCTCCAAGAGACAGAATTAGTCTAGGTGACTGAGGATCTGAGGATGGGGTGCAGAGAAGGTCCGGGGTGGCTGCCCTCCACTTGCCCTCAGCATCGCAGGACCTGCTTCATGGTGACCTTGGGCATGGTGACCTAAGGGTCAGCACCTTTCTGACCCTTAATCTCCAATTCGGAATATAGAGGTTGAAGAGGCCAAACTGTCTGTCTTAGATTCCCAACACCTGTGCCTCATTTTCTCCAGATGTTGACCACAATCTTTGGTCACATGTTAGGGCAGACTCCGTTTTCGGCACTTTAAAACGGGTTGAGTCAGGTGTGGTTATTCCAATCCTCTGGTGCTGAGGCTGGAAGGTCTACAGCTTGAGGCCAGCCTGGGCTACATAGACTCTGCCTCATAAAAAGGCATAAACAAAACAAATCATGATTTTGATTGATGGGTAGAGTCTAGCCTGGGGTGGAGCAGTTGGACCTAAGGCCAGGAGAGGACAGTTTCCATCTGACCATAAGACAGACCTGCCTCCAATCAAGACCTGGACTTTGTCACCCTGGTCTCACACCCCTGTGACTGCACAGGTCACACAATCTGACCCTCATACCATCACCTACAACAGGGTTCCTGGGCTGGTTCCTGGGCAGGGTCTCAGGTGGAAGGTCAGGTCTCAGTCCCTGCCTCTTGCAGGGTAGTAGGGTGAGTCCCAGGCAGGAAGCCTGACACCCCTAAATTTGTGTGCTCAGACTGGACTGACTGAGCCTTCTGTAAAATGGGTTGAACACTGTGGGAAGATCAGAGGTGGTTGTGGGAGTGAGGGAGCGCTGTAAACACTCTGTGATAGTAATTATGACATTGCATTCATTAAATGGGGTCACAGCCAATGAGGCAGTGGGATGTCTTTGAAGGGTGTGACCAGAGTCACCGGCACCCCAAGGACTTGGGTACACAGTGGTCCTCAAAGTATGTGTGAAGAATGAAATGACTCAGCTGAGGGCTCGCACAGGGGCCTCAGTTTCCCCATGGATTTCTGGCTGGTGTGTGGGGTGGGGGACAGTGAAGGTTACACAACAAGTGATCAATGGCTGTGGGCACAGACAGCCTGTATCCGACCCCCAGAGTGCAGTTCTGGTCCAGTCTTGCTGACTCGGTTCTCACACCTAAGCCTTAGGTTTTAGGGACACATTGTCAGGGTATGGGTGCTTGCTGTGTGCCTCTGCACAAGTGTCTGTCCCTAGACCTTCTTCTAGTATTGTAGAGGCCAGAAAGCCTTGGGTTACATTAGGTAAACTGTCTTAAACCAAAATATTTTCAGAGGCCTCTATTGGTGTTTTAACTTCTTTCCAAATCACAGGGGTTAAAAAGAAAACCAAAAAACAAAATCCAAGAACTGACACCTTGTAGTACTTAATATTTACATATCAAAGTTAAGCATGGTGGCACACAGAGTCACCCCAGCCCCAAGAGGAGAAAGCAGGAGGATCAAGAATTTGAGGTCATCCTCTGCTACATAGTAAATTTCAAGGCCAGCCTGGGCTACATGAGACCATGTCTACAAACAAACTTTAATCTGTTGATCCTAAAGTACTTGAAAAGAATATTTGAGTTTCCCTTTTTAAGGGTGAGGCTTCACCTGTCTCAAAGCCTCGGTCCCACTCACGAGCATACTGACCCGGCTAGGGCCAAGGTAGAGGCTCTGTGGGTGTCTAAGCTGTGTCTGTCTCTCTGGTAGTGATCATGTCACCCCCAGCCTGCTCCCTCACCTCTCCCATCTCTAAGGCTGCCCTGTGACTATGGGGAGGTCCCAGGATGCTGGACGGAGAGGTGACTGTTGGGTGGCAGGCAGGGCTTCCTGTCCTCCCCCAGACACAGAGACCTCAGTTAGTGCTGGTGGAAGTTTCAGGGGTCAAAGCCTCCCGGTGCCTACCCCATCCCTCAGGGGCCCCAAGTCCTCTCAGTGCCATTGGTGAGTTTGACCCCAATCTTTGTCTCCTCAGAACAGGAAGGTATCCCACAGCTGTGGCTCTGGGTCTGGACCAAGGTCGGGTCCCCTGTTGATCGGTGGCTGTCACTTCCTGGCCAGGTGGCAGCATCTGGGCCTATTCTTGGCGCCACCTCTGGGCACTCTCCAGTCAGCCCTGACCTGGATGAAGGCTGTGGCCCATGAAGGGCTGCTGGGTGGAGTTCTGGGCAGCCGGGTGGGCAGTCACGGCCCTGAGAGCTGGTGTGTGGCAAGGTGGAGAAAGGAACAGCATGAAGTGTGCCCCCTCAGAGTGGCTTTTGTGTGAGGGTGGGGGGCCAGGGTACTGTCTAACATAAGCTCTGGGGACATTGATGGCTTCCGGGAGACTGTTGCTCAAGAGCCTCTTGAACCTGGTGGAGTTTATCTGGCCTGACGGAGACAACTGCCATCTCTCCACTGTGGTCCCCAAGCATGGGTGCAAGAGGGCTTGGCTCACAGGAGACATGGATTTTACTTCATATAAAGATGATGTTGCCAAATTGATATAGGGTCACAGTCCTTCAGGACACTTTAGGGGGTTTCAAATAGGCTACCTGGTCCCAGCTAGACACAGGATATGCAGGAAAAAATGAATGTAATGCCCCAGCCTGTCACCCCAGTACTTGGGAGACTGAGGCAGGAGAATGACACTGAGTTACCAGTCAGCCTGGTATACAAAGTACAGCTCTGCTTAAAAAAAAAAAAAAAAAAAAAAATCAAACAAACAAAAACCTCACAATATGCACATCTGTGGCTTTCCTCCCTGGAGTGTCAGCCTGTCTCACCACAAGAGAGGCATTGCCCAATCCAAGGCTGGAGGGCATCCATTTGAAAATGAAACCATC
The DNA here is from genome assembly GCA_021653895.1 of Mastomys natalensis. NCBI lineage: Eukaryota > Metazoa > Chordata > Mammalia > Rodentia > Muridae > Mastomys > Mastomys natalensis. The sequence goes on along the minus strand of JAJTUV010003963.1, from coordinate 4,121 downwards.
ATTTGCCCACTGGACTCCTAATCTGCTGGAGGACCCCAGCTGCCAGATCCCTCCTGTTGGATCTGAAGTTCCTTCTGTCCTTCCTGTATCTGGGACAACATTGGCTCTCCAGGTGGGCTGAGGTAACTTGTGCCTAGTCCCCCCTAGCTCCTATCAGCTCCAGTCAGGTGCAATGACAAGCAGCTGAGTCCCTGCAGAGGCTGAGGCAGGAGGACCCAGAGTTCCAAATCAGGTTGGGCTACAGAGGAAAAGAAAAGGGGGGGGGGACCAGCTAATTTCAATGTTAGGTAAACTGAGGCCAAGTGCTAAGCAAGTCCCCTCCGGTGGGGCCAGGGTGGCCCAGTCCTGTGGTCAGCTGCTCCATCTCATCTGTCGCTGGGCCTCCTGGGATCCAGCTGTTGCCATGCAGCCCAGCAGCTCATGAAGTATGGATGAGAACAGAGGCTCCTGTGACATCAGGCCTCCCTGTGCCCAGGATTCTGCACATCCCTCTGCTGCTGCTTGGCCCTACACCTATACAACGTGACCTGGAGTCTCTGGCTAAAAACCTTTTCTGGGTGTTGTGTCTCCTACAGGTGGAGAAACTGAGGCACAAAGCTGAGTGACTTGGAGTCAGGTGAACAGTGACTTCTGAGTAGGTTGGTATTCGTAGGAACCTTAATCTGAGAACTGACCATGACACCCAAGGGAACCCTGCCCTTCCAGGCTCATCACACCTAGACTGTTCCCACAGAAACCACCCTGCTGTCTCAGACACAAAATCCACTATCCCTGCCTGCCATTTGACCTTGGCAAGTAACTTCTCCAAGTGGGATGTGACTTAGTTTCCCTACGTCTGAAATGGCCCAGAACCATTGTCTAGAGTTCAGTTCATCCATTACCACTCTGGCCCCACAAACCCATATTTATGCTTTAAAACCCCACCTGCTTCCCCCCCGACCCCTTCAGCTCCTGTCCCCCATCCTATTGCAGCCCATGAGACTGCTGCATGTGCATCCCTGTTGCCTAGGGCTCCAGAACCAAGTTGTCCTGTAACAGGGATGGTGGTTGGAGTTTCCCTGCTCAGGCCTGGGTTATGGCCCAGGCCCTCCTCCTCCCTCTCTTTTCAGACAGACGCAGGACAGACGCCATCAGGATGTCCAATTTTGGGGAACATTTTTGGGTAAGACCGCTGTTTCTACTGTTTTGTTCTTTGCTATCATTTCTGTGGAGGCTCACAAAGGGATAGAGGGGCTTTCATGGTCAAGGGGAGACCAGTCAGAAAGAAGGGTTAAACCATGGGTTGCCTTGATGCTGAGCAGGGAACAGATTATTGCACTGAGAGCTCGGCCCGGTGCAGCTTGTGTGTCTGAGCATCATACAGTAGTGCAGTACAAAGCTGGGTGTGCGGGGACACACCTGGGATCACAGACTGAGGGAGGCTAAGGCAGGAGAATGGCAGCTCCAAACCAGCCTGGCCTATAGAGAAACATGTTTCCACAGACAACATGTCAGAATAGCCTGGCCTGGCACCTGAGTCAGACCAAATTTCACAGATTGAGACCAATCCAGCCAGCGAAATTCCGTGTTTATTTCCATCTTGGGAATCTGAGGTTTTTTTTTTAAGGGATAAATTGATTCCCTCCTGATCTCAGCACCCTTGGCCATCTAGGCCGCTGCAAACCAGGTCTGAGAATGAAAGACTCTCACAAAACTGCATCTGAGCACTGAGAGAGCCACTTCCATTCTTGGGTACCTAGAGAACCAACCTGATCCTGCGGCTCTGCCCATCTCAGGACTCCCCACTACCTAGATTGCTGTGGCCCTGAAGGCTACTCTTCAGGATGTGCAAATGCCATTACAACCTCAGGAAATATCCTGAATACATCTAAGAGGTGTGATGCTGGGTGGCAGTCAAGGATCAAGGTCTCCTCCAGGTTGGTCTGGCCAGGGAACTAGAGAGCCACCAAGGATGTAGGAGCAGCCCAGGAATGGGAGCCTGGAGTTGTCTGGGAGACACCAGGCTGAAAGACCTCTTCCTCCTTGGTAGGCCCACAGCTTGCAAAGTGGTAGCTGGTTGCTAAGCAACTCATTGCCCCTAGGAACAATCTCCACTCCCTCCCCAGCTGGGGCTCTTCTTAACTTGCCTCTACCTTCTTTAAGGGCCCATCATCCCTTGCTACCTGCAGGACTCAGGCTTCACCCTAAGACTCAGATTCTCCCATGGCCTCTGAATGGCTGGGTGTCCCCCTGGCGGTGGTGTCCTCTGGGCTGTATGGAACCTGTGTCCTGCAGCAGTAGCCCAAGGGACACCCACATTTGGAGCGGTGGCAGTAGTGCCTCCTTGGATTGTCAGTGTTTTTTATTCCAGGAGGTGTGAAGACAGGGGAAGAAGTCAATGAGCGAAGAGAAAATAGAAGCCACCCCAACTTCCCTCCCATGCATACATCCCCCAAGATAGCATGGCTGAGAGGGGCTCAGACCTTTGATTCAGGATCCCACTGGCTCAGAGGTTCTCCCTAGGAAGGGGCTGGCCAACCAGCCTCAGTGTGCCTAGGACAGGAAATGAATGAGAGTTGCATCTTGTGGGACACAGGTCTGTGGCTGATATATTGGAATCCTTTTCTGGTTTTTGCTCTGCTGGGGATAGAACTCAGGGCTTCCCATGTAATAGGCAGGGGCTCCACCTCGGAACCACGCCCCCAACCCCACACTGGGGGATTCTAGGTAGGGACTCCACTTCTGAGCCATGCCCCAGCCCCCACACTGGGGGATTCTAGGTAGGGGCTCCACCTCTGAGCCACACCCCCAGTCCCACACTGGGGCATTCTAGGTAGGGGCTCCACTCATGAGTCATGGTCCCAGCTTTTCACTGAGAGCCCAAATGCTGACTGGTATTAGAGGTGCCCCAGTTCCTTTGAGGTAAATCCAGGTCAAAAGCCTAGAGGGCACTGAGGAGCCATGGCAGATATGTAAGCAGTAGAGGGATATCAAACCCTGTTAGAATGTCCTTTGGCTGTCACCCAGGAGTTCTAATCAGAGACAGAGGTCCTGGACGTCCCTCCTCAGACCCTTGCTGCCTGTCTACTCTATGGAGGCAGATAGTGCTGAGGGCTTGCCAGAAAACGTTGCTGGGGAACGGGCCAGTGGGTGGCTCTACATTAGCCCCAGATAATGCCCTGAGCGGCAGTGCCTGGTGCAGCCTCACTGGATCCCCAGCAGCAGCAGGTGGGCTCAGTGGGAGCTGTGTGTGAAGCCCTCATTATTACCCAGAAGGCCTTCCTGTCTATGTCAGACACATATCACTCATACAGCCAATGTATGGCAGCTATGCACACACACAACTATCCACATACAGACACCTATCCACACACACACCTATCCACATACATACCTATCCACACACACACACACACACGCCTATCCACACACATACCTACACACACACCTATCCACACACACACCTATCCACACACACACCTATCCACACACACACCTATCCACACACACACCTATCCACACACACACACCTATCCACACACATACCTATCCACACACACACACCTATACACACACACACACACGCACACCTATACACACACACACACCTATACACACACATATACCTATATACATACACATCTATACACACACATACCTATACACACATACACCTATACACATACACCTATACACACATACACATCTATCTACACACACCTATCCACACACACACCTTTCCACACACACACATATACGTATACACACACACCTTGACTTTGATCCATCTGTGCACATGCCATGCTTCTTATGTAAAATGTCCTGTGGTCACTTAGGCTCAAAACAAAGTTCTCCATGCTAATGAGGTACCTGGCCTGAGGGCTTAACCAATTAGTTTCCCTTCCCAGACATTCTTCCCTGCAAAAGGTATTTAACTGCCCACCCACCCTGAGGAGTGGGGTATGTTTTTATGCGCTCCCTTTCCACCATGACAATAAATTGTTTAGGACCATAGGCTGTGTCTTTCCGCTGTGAGGATATGGAGCCATGGAGAAGGTCTTCACCTACAGAGTCACATTCTAATCTCCAGAAGAAGACCTCTCAGTGCTCCCAGCCACAAATGCCACCAAACTAAGAACAAT
>JAJTUV010003962.1:0-34683 GCA_021653895.1 Mastomys natalensis | reverse complement strand
AACTTTTACAAAAATTTGAAAGCATTGGTTCAAGTGATACCCAAGGGTTTGAACTGATTTTTCTTCTTTTATTTGGGTCCAGCTTAGTGTCTTTCACATGGGATGTTTGGAGGCAGTCTAAAAAGGACCGAGAAGCACGGGAGAGGGCCCTGGTTTGACTGCATAGCTAAATGCTTCTTGGTCTCCTGTGTTCACTCATCTTCACTTCCTTAAGGGAAGCATAGCTGAGAATTTCTCCTGATGTACATGCTAGTCCAATGCCTCCTGCTGACTAGTGCCTTCAGCTGAGTGCTGGTTGTTCCTGCTACTTCGGGCCACTGCTGCTATCCAGACATTACTGAACTGGAGTGCTGCTGTAGCCATGAAGAGTTTCAGAGGGGATCCAGCTGCTGCTGACAACCTGTGAACAGAGTGCCCATCAGCCCACAAAGCAGATGGGAGTAGCTCCACAGAACCGTTTAGAAACAGGTCCACTTCTTCCATATACTTTCTTTTCCAATACCTGTGGTGAGTGGTGGACTAGAAGTCAAGTAATGAAAAGTCATGAAAGTAGGCTTTGGAAAATTAAAGTTACACACTGACTCGTGGGAATACTATTGTATTGAAAGATTAAATATATCATGGCAATCTGCTAGAAACTAGTAACATTTTTATCCCAGGGACCATGAAATTTAATTCCTTCAGCCATCAGAATATTTAACAAAACATCCAAAGAAAATCAGGGACATTAACACAAGGGTTCTGGGGACTTGGGTGATTACTGACAGACCTGGGACTCCTCTGCCTACCTGAATCGCAGCTCTAGGAGAGAGAATTTTCTTTACAAAAAAAAAAAAAAAAAAAGGAAGGGGAAGACAGAGATAACAACCCTAGACTTAGGAACAGGGCGAGGTGGGGCTGGGGACAAGGACATATCAAAAGAAGGAATGAATATTCCATCCCAACCTGCCCCCGTGACAACCAGGCCCAGGCCTGGGGCCCCCAATTCTAAGCACCTACTAAGAAAGCATCTCCAGGTGACCAGGAAACCAGGCAACCATTATGAGCTAATTCCAGCTCCCTCACAATCTCTCCCTTCTCTAGAACCCTCGACCACACACCAGCCCTTCAACAAACACCATGCAGCACTCAGGAGACACTTTGCTCTCTTTTCTTCTTCCAAAGTCCCCAAGTCACTCTCACCATAGGTGCTTCTTTCAGGATCCTAGTACAAAGCCACCTAGCTACCCATGCAGGGCCAAGGCACCCAGGAGACTCAGAGATCTCCAAAGGAATTCAGGGGACACGAGATGACAGCCACCTAGACACAAAGCACAATGAGCATTACTCACTGGTCCCCCAGGATCCCTGCAGTACAACCCCTCCCCTCACCAACTTCTCTTACCCTAATTCACACCAAGCTCCTCTGATGTGCCCATTGGAAATTCTCAAGGTGCCTTCAAACTTTCTCTCCATGTGCATACCAGCTGGCTAGCCACCTGTCTGTCTGTCTGTCTATCTATCTATCTATCTATCTATCTATCTATCATCTATCATCTATCTATCTCTTTTTCCTACCTACCTACACCTAACTTCATATCTACCTCCCTAACTCCCTACCTACTTCACACCTCCTACTATCTCTTTTTGGCTCTCCAATATATACACTTCCAGGTACATTTTCTAGGGCCGAAGGGCCTCTCTGGTTACCAGAAGATGTATGCCATGGTGATTTGAGAAATGCTTTTCCACTATCCACCACCAAGCCTTTCTTTCATGAGCACTGAGAGTCTCCAAATGTCTGTCCCTGGACTGCCCTGAAGTCACAGCTACTGGAAGAAGACTCCTCTAACATCCTCCAGGAGAGAAGCCTGCCATTGCTTTCCAATTCGCCCTCCCGAACAAGCTGCCTGGATGCATCTGCTCTGATACAACCAAGAGAGCTCTCTCTATCCTGGCAGGCCTGCTCTGAGTTCTCAGAGGTGCAAGGGCGCCCATGACCCCAAGGAAGGGTGGTTCCTGCCACCCTCCATATTATTTATTACCAAGCAATTGTCTCATTTATCCTCCAAGACAGAAGTACCATCAGGAACAACTCCTCTGCTATCCCCTCGGGCCTTTCTACACCTGTGCCCACCCCAGCTATGGCCTGGGCATACATATAGCCTTAAGGGATTCCCCTACATCCAAACCTGGCCTTCCCAGACAATGTGGAGCTCAACACCCTAAGAAATGATCAACCCTGGGCCCAAACTAGACCTGCTTCTGTGCCATCAGGGGCCTAGGTTCCTGACTAAAGGACACACAGCTAATAGATACATAGAAACACACACACACAGAGACAGAGAGTGGGTGGGAGGGAGGGAATGGGAGAGAGAGGTACAGACAGTGACGGAGAGAGACAGAGACAGAGAGATCCTCTGGTCTCCCAGTTTTCTGGGATCCTAGACTGTCCATCTGTTTATTCCAGGACCATGTTTATTCTTCCAGAAGTCCCTGAACATGGCACAGAAGGTTAGGTGTCTTTTGAGCCTTCATCCTGGCTCATCTCCCTGGATGTTAGGGAAGGTAAGCTAGCCAGGAGAAGCTCTGACTATGTTGCCTGTTTGTGTGTCAGGTATCAGAGCCAGGAGGCTTTCAAGGAACCCAGCCTGGAGGGTTTCCTCACAGCCTGGCAACTTTTGGACACCCTTGAGGCCACAGCATAATCTGGCTCTTTCTAATCACTTTGAGCCAGAGCCAAGACACTGCCTAGAGTCCTTGTCCCCTTGGGGCACACAGTCAGGTTGCTTGCATAGGATGATGGGGGAGCCTCCCAGACCATTGAAGGGTTCTGGGACTTGGGTGATTACTGACAGACCTGGACTCCTCTGCCTACCTGAATCACAGCTCCAGGAGGGAGAATTTTCTTTAAAAAAAAAAAAAAAAAGGAAGGGAAATAGATAACAACCCTAGACCTAGGAACAGGGCGAGGTGGGGCTGGGAACAAGGACATATCAAAAGAAGGAATAAAATTTCCATCCCAACCTGCCTCCTTGATAAACAGGCTCTGGCTTGGGGCTCCGAATTCTAAGCACCTACTAAGTAAGCATCTCCAGGTGAGCAGGAAACCAGGCAACCATTATGAGCTAATTCCAGCTCCCTCACAATCTCTCCCCTCTCTAGAACCCTCTACCACACCCAGCCCTTCACCTACCACCATGCAGCACTCAGGGGACACTTTGCTCTCTTTTCTTCTTCCAAAGTCCCCAAGTCACTCTCCCTATAGATCCTTCTTTCTGGATCCTAGTATACACCCACCTATTTACCTGTGCAGGGCCTAGGCACCCAGGAGACTCAGAGCTCTCCAAAGGGATTCAAGTGGACCCCAGATGACAGCCACCTAGACACAAAGCACAATGAGCATTTCTCACTGGTCCCACCGGGATCCCTGCAGTACAACCCCTCCCCTCACCAACACCTCTTACACTAATTCTCACCAAGCTGCTCTGAGGGTGCCCATTGGAAATTCTCAAGGTGCCTTCAAACTTTCTCTCCATGTGCATACCAGCTGGCTAGCCACCTGTCTGTCTGTCTATCTATCTATCTATCATTATCTATCTATCTATCTATCTATCTATCACTTTTTCCTACCTACCTACACCAAACCTTCATATTTACCTCCCTAACTCCCTACCTACTTCACACCTCCTACTATCTCTTTTTGGCTCTCCAATATATACACTTCCAGGTACATTTTCTAGGGCCAAAGGGCCTCTATGGTTACCAGATGATGTATGCCATGGTCATCTGAGAAATGCTTTTCCATTATCCACCACCAAGCCTTTCTTTCATGAGCACTGAGTGTCTCCAATGGTCCGCCCCTGTACTGCCCTGAAGTCACAGGTACTGGAAGAAGACTCCTCTAACATCCTCCAGGAGAGAAGCCTGCCATTGCTTTCCACTTCTCCCTCCCTAACAAGCTGCCTGGATGCATCTGCTCTGATACAACCAAGAGAGCTCTCTCTATCCAGGCAGGCCTGCTCTGAGTTCTCAGAGGTGCAAGGGCGCCCATCACCCCAAGAAAGAGTGGTTTCTGCCAACCTCCATATTATTTGTTACCAAGAATTTGTCTCATTAATCCTCCAAGACAGAAGTACCATCAGGAACAACTCCTCTGCTGTCCCCTCGGGCCTTTCTACACCTGTTGCCCACCCCAGCTATTGTCTGGGCATACATATAGCCTTAAGGGGTTTCCCTACATCCAAACCAGGCCTTCCCAGACAATGTGGAGCTCAATACCCTAATGTTCCACCCTGGGCCCAAACTAGACCTGCTTCTGGGCCATCGGGGGCCTAGGTTCCTGACTAATGGACACACAGCTAATAGATACTTAGAATCAAACACACGAGAGAGACAGAGAGAGGGGGGTACAAAGGGAATGGGAGAAAGAGGTACAGAGAGAGAGACGGAGAGACAGAGAGAGACAGAGACAGAGAGATCCTCTGGTATCCCAGTTTTCTGGGATTCTAGACTGTCCATCTGTTTATTCCAGGACCATGTTTATTCTTCCAGAAATCCCTGGACATGGTACAGAAGGTTAGGTGTCTTTTGAGCCTTCATCCTGGCTCATCTCACTGGATGTTAGGAAGGTAAGCTAACCAGAAGAAGCTCTGACATGCTGACCTGTTTGTGTGTCAGGTATCAGAGCCAGGAGGCTTTCAAGGAACCCAGCCTGGAGGGTTTCCTCACAGCCTGGCCTGTTTGGATACCCTTGATACTACAGCATACTCAGGCTGTTTCTATTCACTTTGAGCCAGAGCCAAGACACTGCCTAGAGTCCTTGTTCCCTTGGGCACACAGTCAGGTTGCTTGCATAGGATGAGGGGGGAGCCTCCCAGACCATTGAAGGGTTCTGGGGACTTGGGTGATTACTGACAGACCTGGGACTTCTCTGCCTACCTGAATCACAGCTCCAGGAGAGAGAATTTTCTTAAAAAAAAAAAAAGGAAGGGAAATAGAGAGATAACAACCCTAGACCTAGGAACAGGGCGAGGTGGGGCTGGGGACAAGGACATATCAAAAGAAGGAATGAATATTCCATCCCAAACTGCCTCCTTGACAACCAGGCCCTGGCTTGGGGCCCCGAATTCTAAGCACCTACTAAGTAAACATCTCCAGGTGAGCAGGAAACCAGGCAACCATTATGAGCTAATTCCAGCTCCCTCACAATCTCTCCCCTCTCTAGAACACTCTACCACACCCCAGCCCTTCACCAACCACCATGCAGCACTCAGGGACACTTTGCTCTCTTTTCTTCTTCCAAAGTCCCCAAGTCACTCTCCCTATAGATCCTTCTTTCTGGATCCTAGTATACACCCACCTACTTATCTGTGCAGGGCCTAGGCACCCAGGAGACTCAGAGCTCTCCAAAGGGATTCAAGTGGACCCCAGATGACAGCCACCTAGACACAAAACACAATGAGCATTTCTCACTGGTCCCACCAGCATCCCTGCAGTACAACCCCTCCCCTCACCAACTCCTCTTACACTAATTCACACCTAGCTCCTCTGAGGGTGCCCATTGGAAATTCTCAAGGTGCCTTCAAACTTTCTCTCCATGTGCATACCAGCTGGCTAGCCACCTGTCTGTCTGTCTGTTCTGTCTGTCTATCTATTAGTCTATCTATCTATCTCTTTTTCCCACCTACCTACACCTAACTTCATATCTACCTCCCTAACTCACTACCTACTACAGACCTCCTACTATCTCTTTTTGGCTCTCCAATATATATACTTCCAGGTACATTTTCTAGGGCCGAAGGGCCCTCTGGTTACCAGAAGATGTATGCCATGGTGATTTGAGAAATGCTTTTCCACTATCCACCACAAGCCTTTCTTTCATGAGCACTGAGAACTCCAAATGTCTGCCCCTGGACTGCCCTGAAGTCAAAGCTACTGGAAGAAGACTCCTCTAACATCCTCCAGGAGAGAAGCCTGCCATTGCTTTCCACTTCTCCACCCGACCAAGCTACCTGGAGGCATCTGCTCTGAAACAACCAAGAGAGCTCTCTCTATCCAGGCAGGCCTGCACAGAGTTCTCAGATTTGCAAGTGCGCCCATGACCCCAAGGAAGGGTGGTTCCTGCCACCCTCCATATTATTTATTACCAAGCAATTGTCTCATTCATCCTCCAAGACAGAAGTACCATCAGGAACAACTCCTCTGCTGTCCCCTCGGGCCTTTCTACACCTGGTGCCCACCCCAGCTATGGCCTGGGCATACATATAGCCTTAAGGGTTTCCCCTACATCCAAACCTGGCCTTCCCAGACAATGTGGAGCTCAACACCCTAAGAAATGATCCACCCTGGGCCCAAACTAGACCTGCTTCTGGCCATCAGGGCCTAGGTTCCTGACTAAAGGACACACAGCTAATAGATACATAGAAACACACACACACACACAGAGACAAGCCAGGGGGGAGGCGGGAGGGAGGGAATTGGAGAGGGAGGTACAGACAGAGACTGCAGAGAGACAGAGACAGAGAGATCCTCTGGTCTCCCAGTTTTCTGGGATCCTTAGACTGTCCATCTGTTTATTCCAGGACCATGTTTATTCTTCCAGAAGTCCCTGGACATGGCAGAGAAGGTCAGGTGTCTTTTGAGCCTTCATCCTTTGCTCATCTCCCTGGATGTTAGGGAAGGTAAGCTAGCCAGGAGAAGCTCTTACTATGCTGCCTGTTTGTGTGTCAGGTATCAGAGCCAGCAGGCTTTCAAGGAACCCAGCCTGGAGGGTTTCCTCACAGCCTGGCCTCTTTTGGACACCCTTGAGACTACAGCATACTCAGGCTGTTTCTACTCACTTTGAGCCAGAGCCAAGACACTGCCAAGAGTCCTTGCCCCATGGGGCACACAGTCAGGTTGCTTGCATAGGATGATGGGGGAGCCTCCCAGACCATTGAAGGGTTCTGGGGACTTGGGTGATTACTGACAGACCTGGGACTCCTCTGCCTATCTGAATCACAGCTCCAGGAGAGAGAATTTTCTTTAAAAAAATAAATAAATAAATAAATGGATGGGAAATAGAGAGAAAACAACCCTAGACCTAGGAACAGGGCGAGGTGGGGCTGGGAACAAGGACATATCAAAAGAAGGAATGAATATTCCATCCCAACCTGCCTCCTTGACAACCAGGCCCTGGCTTGGGGCCCTGAATTCTAAGCACCTACTAAGTAAGCATCTCCAGGTGAGCAGGAAACCAGGCAACCATTATGAGCTAATTCCAGCTCCCTCACAATCTCTCCCCTCTCTAGAACCCTCTACCACACCCCAGCCCTTCACCAACCACCATGCAGCACTCAGGGGACACTTTGCTCTCTTTTCTTCTTCCAAAGTCCCCAAGTCACTCTCCCTATAGATCCTTCTTTCTGGATCCTAGTATACACCCACCTACTTATCTGTGCAGGGCCTAGCACTCAGGAGACTCAGAGCTCTCCAAAGGGATTCAAGTGGACCGAGATGACAGCCACCTAGACACAAAGCACAATGAGCATTTCCACTGGTCCCACCAGCATCCCTGCAGTACAACCCTCCCCTCACCAACTCCTCTTACACTAATTCACACCAAGCTCCTCTGAGGGTGCCCATTGGAAATTCTCAAGGTGCCTTCAAACTTTCTCTCCATGTGCATACCAGCTGGCTAGCCACCTGCCTGTCTGTCTGTCTGTCTGTCTGTCTATCTATATCAATCTATCTATCTATCACTTTTTCCTACCTACCTACACCTAACTTCATATCTACCTCCCTAACTCACTACCTACTACAGACCTCCTACTATCTCTTTTTGGCTCTCCAATATATACACTTCCAGGTACATTTTCTAGGGCCGAAGGGCCTCTCTGGTTACCAGAAGATGTATGCCATGGTCATTTGAGAAATGCTTTTCCACTATCCACCACCAAGCCTTTCTTTCATGAGCACTGAGAGTCTCCAAATGTCTGCCCTGGACTGCCCTGAAGTCACAGCTACTGGAAAAGACTCCTCTAACATCCTCCAGGAGAGAAGCCTGCCATTCTTTCCACTTCTCCCACCCGACCAAGCTACCTGGAGGCATCTGCTCTGATACAACCAAGGGAATCTCTCTATCCAGGCAGGCCTGCTCTGAGTTCTCAGAAGTGCAAGTGTGCCCATGACCCCAAGGAAGGGTGGTTCCTGCCACCCTCCATATTATTTATTGCCAAGCAATTGTCTCATTCATCCTCCAAGACAGAAGTACCATCAGGAACAACTCCTCTGCTGTCCCCTCGGGCCTTTCTACACCTGGTGCCCACCCCAGCTATGGCCTGGGCATACATATAGCCTTAAGGGTTTCCCTACATCCAAACCTGGCCTTCCCAGACAATGTGGAGATCAACACCCTAAGAAATGATCCACCCTGGGCCCAAACTAGACCTGCTTCTGGGAGGAGGAGATATTTTTGACATCAACCCCTATGCAGTCAGGCTTGTCCCTCAGGAACCCAGGAGTTATTTTTAGTTTTTATTTATATTCACCTTGCAGTGCTTAGCCTCGCAGCCTCTAAGAAAAAAAATTCAGATCACCAGTCCAGAGGAGGGTTCTGGGTAGCCTCTCTCTGATTGGTTTTAGGGGGGTGGAAGTCCCTCTTTTAGATTGGGTGGGAGATGGGTTTTTGGAACACCCTGGAGAGAGTAACAACTCCATTTTGGGAGTCTTGTGATCCTCTATAGCTAACTTATGATAATGTTTCTGAATAGGTTTTGCTATCAAATTATCTATCTGTTGTTTCACAAAGTTAGTCAGCCTTTTTAAAGGGCCCCAGGAACCAAAAAGAAATCAGCAAAAATAACCCAATTAATGGTCCCAAGGATGGGGAATTTGGGTTGACAACCATGGAGGGTTGAAACCAATTCTTGTACCAGCGCTATCATTCTCTTTCTTTCTCTGTTTTTTTTTTTCTCAGGGCCTTCTTTGATTTTTTCATGTCTTTTTAAACCCTTTCCCCTGTCTTGTCTATGTAAAAGCAACATTTTTCTTTAAGGTTTTTTACAGTCAAGATCTGTACACAGTCATTTCTATTGTAAAAGTGAAAAAATCAAATCCAAAAAAGGGCCCTTTGTAATTTTTGGAGATCATTTACAGACAGCAAAGAAGGGATCTCCTTAGATTAGGGGATGCCAATCTCTAGCAGTTTGATGTCCTTGTTAATGTCCCAGGGAAGGTTGTGTAGGTATAAGCCGGAGGACCAGCATCAGGATTAAATCTTCTACTGCAGAACATCCTGGTGATTCATTTTTACCTGGAAAGGAAAAAGAAGGGAATTCTATGGGAGATTCTCTTCCCTGGGAAGGTCAATTTTTAAATTATCTTATTAATAGTTAGTCCTGGCTTTGTGGGGGTATCTATTTATTTCATTAGTCTTTTTGGCCAGACCATTTGCTGTGTCTTCTGTGGTATCAAAAAGGCATATCTATCCTCGGCATGGGAACTGGGTCTGAGGGGACATTCCATTTAAGGGTAAGAGGGTCCTTCCCATAGCTGTGGCATAGTTTTTATTGGTCTCTGCAATGCCAGAGGCATCAGCAGCCCAGATTTGCCATGAGCTTTCAGTTTTAGAGAGTTAAAAAGTGAACAAGACATGTTGGAGGTGTTGTGGGAGACTCCTTCTGGGGAGTTAAGTTGCCCATCTTTTCGTTTTTAAGTCATTTTTCAGAGTTCTTGTAAAATCAGGGCAGAAGTTCCTAGCCGCTGCTTCCTTCCACACTCAGAGAGTTTGAAGACACTATTAAGGCAATATAAATCTACATTAATAATCTCTTTTCATAGCACACCTATTTATAATATCCAGAAGCTGGAAAGAATCAGATGTCCTTCAACAGAGAATGGTTTACAGAAAATGTGTACTTTTATACAATGGAGTATACCCCAAACTTTTAAAAATTTAATGAGTTCAAGGGATATTTAGAGCAAATGGATGGAGCTGGAAAATACCCTGCAAATAGGATTGGCATCTATTGTGAAAAGACAGGACGGTACCCAAGTGGGAACTTATGAAAAAAAAGATGATACAGTGATACACAATTTCTCTCCCTTTCTCTTGCCCCCCCCTTTTTTATGACTTGATTTCTCTTTTTTTTAAATACCAGGTCAACCGGGGTTTGTCTCTCTCTTCTGTCTCTCAACCTGGGTGTCTCTCCCCCTCTCTGTCTCTGCCTTTTCTCTCTCTCTTCTCTCTTTTGAAGACAAGGGGGCCCCTCACACACAGGAATCAGCCTGGCCACTGCCTCCAGTTTTTTGGGAAATTTAAAATTGTGTGTATAAATTGCCTGGTCAGATGTTGCACTTTCCCAATCACAAAAACATGTGAAGGACCAATATCCCCCGGGAGTTTGCAAACTTTTACAAAAATTTAAAAGCCATTGGTTCAAGTGTTACCCAAGGGTTTGAACTGATTTTTCTTTTTTATTTGGGTCCGCTTAGTGTCTTTCACATGGGATGTTTGGAGGCAGTCAAAAAAGGGAAACGAAAAGCACGGGAGAGGGGCCCTGGTTTGACTGCATAGCAAAATTTTGCTTCTTGGTCTCCTGTGTTCACTCATCTTCATTTCCCTTAAGGGAAGCATAGCTGAGAATTTCTACTGATGTACTGCTAGTCCATGCCTCCTGATGACTGGGTGCCTTCAGCATGAGGCTGGTTGTTCCTGCTCTTTGGGCCACTGCTGCTATCCAGATCACATTACTGAAATGGAGTGCTGCGTACCATGTAGAGTTTCAGAGGGGATCCAGCTGCTGCTAAACAACTTAAACAGAGCTGCCATCACACAAAGCAGATTGGGAGGTAGCTCCACAGAACCGTTTAGAAACAGGTCCACTTCTTCCATATACTTTCTTTTCCAAATACCTGTGTGAGTGGTTGACTAGAAGTCAAGTAATGAAAAGTCATGAAAGTAGCTTTGGAAAATTAAAGTTACACACTGACTCGTGGGAATACTATTGTATTGAAAGTTTTAATTATATCAGGGCAATCTGCTAGAAAACTAGTAACTTTTTATCCAGGGACCATGAAAATTAATCCTTCAGCATCAGAATTTTAACAAAACATCCAAAGAAATCTGGGACATTAAACAAGGGTTCGGGGGACTTAGGGTGTATATGACAGACCTGGGACTCCTCTCGCTAACCTGAATCGCAGCTCTAGGAGAGAGAATTTTCTTTACAAAAAAAGAAAAAAAAAAAAAGGAAGGAAGACAGAGATACAACCCTAGACTTAGAACAGGCGAGGTGGGGATGGGGACAAGGACATATCAAAGAAGGAATGAATATTCCATCCCAACCTGCCACCGTGACAACCAGGCCAGGCCTAGGGCCCCCAATTCTAAGCACTACTAAGTAAAGATCTCCAGGTGACCAGGAACCGGCAACCATATGAGCTAATTCCAGCTCCCTCACAATCTCTCCCTTCTCTAGAACCACTCGACCACAACAGCCCTTCAACAAACACATGCAGCATCCAGAGACCTTTGCTCTCTTTTTCTTCTTCAAAGTCCCCAAGTCACTTCACATAGTGCTTCTTTCAGGATCCTAGTACAAGCCACACAAAGCTCCCATGCAGGGCAGGCACCAGGAGACTCAGAGAATCTCCAAAGGAATTCAGGGTCACCGAGAGACAGCCACCTAGCACACAAAGCACAATGAGCATTACACACTGGTCCCCCCAGGATCCCTGCAGTACAACCCCTCCCTCACCAACTTCTCTTCCCCTAATTCACACCAAGTCTCTGATGTGCCCATTGGAAATTCTCAAGGTGCCTTCAAACTTTCTCTCCTGTGCATACAGCTGGCTAGCCATCTGTCTGTCTATCTATCTATCTATCTATCTATCTATCTATCTATCTATTAAATCTATCTATCTATCTCTTTTTCCTACCTCCTACACCTAACTTCATATTACTCCTAATTCCCTACCTACTTCACACCTCCAATATCTTTTTGCTCTCAATATATACACTTCCAGGTACATTTTCTAGGGCCGAAGGGCCTCTCTGGTTACCAGAAGATGTATGCCATGGTGATTTGAGAAATGCTTTTCACTATCCACCACCAAGCCTTTCTTTCATGAGCACTGAGAGTCTCCCAAATGTCTGTCCCTGGACTGCCCTGAAGTCACAGCTACTGGAAGAAAGACTCCTCTAACATCCTCCAGGAGAGAAGCCTGCCATTGCTTTCCAATTCGCCCTCCCGAACAAGCTGCCTGGATGCATTCTGCTCTGATACAACCAAGAGAGCTCTCTCTATCCAGGCAGGCCTGCTCTGAGTTCTCAGAGGTGCAATGGCGTCCATGACCCCAAGGAAGGGTGGTTCCTGCCACCCTCCATATAATTTATTACCAAGCAATTGTCTCATTTATCTCCAAGACAGAAGTACCATCAGGAACAACTCCTCTGCTGTCCCCTCGGCCTTTCTACACCTGGTGCCCCCCAGCTATGGCCTGGGCATACATATAGCCTTAAGGGATTCCCCTACACCCAAACCTGGCCTTCCCAGACAATGTGGAGCTCAACACCCTAAGAAATGATCAACCCTGGGCCCAAACAAGACCTGCTTCTGTGCCATCAGGGGCCTAGGTTCCTGACTAAAGGACACACAGCTAATAGATACATAGAAACACACACACACACAGGACAGAGAGTGGGTGGGAGGGAGGGAATGGGAGAGAGAGGTACAGACAGTGACGGAGGAGAGACAGAGACAGAGAGATCCTCTGGTCTCCCAGTTTTCTGGGATCCTAGACTGTCCATCTGTTTATTCCAGGACCATGTTTATTCTTCCAGAGTCCCTGAACATGGCACAGAAGGTTAGGTGTCTTTTGAGCCTTCATCCTTTGCTCATCTCCCTGGATGTTAGGGAAGTTAAGCTAGCCAGGAGAAGCTCTGACTATGTTGCCTGTTGTGTGTGTCAGGTATCAGAGCAGAAGGCTTTCAAGGAACCCAGCCTGGAGGGTTTCCTCACAGCCTGGCAACTTTTGGACACCCTTGAGGCCACAGCATAATCTGGCTCTTTCTAATCACTTTGAGCCAGAGCCAAGACACTGCCTAGAGTCCTTGTCCCCTTGGGGCACACAGTCAGGTTGCTTGCATAGGATGATGGGGGAGCCTCCCAGACCATTGAAGGGTTCTGGGGACTTGGGTGATTACTGACAGACCTGGGACTCCTCTGCCTACCTGAATCACAGCTCCAGGAGGGAGAATTTTCTTAAAAAAAAAAAAAAAAAAAGGAAGGGAAATAGATAACAACCCTAGACCTAGGAACAGGGCGAGGTGGGGCTGGGAACAAGGACATATCAAAAGAAGGAATGAATATTCCATCCCAAACTGCCTCCTTGATAAACAGGCTCTGGCTTGGGGCTCCGAATTCTAAGAACCTACTAAGTAAGCATCTCCAGGTGACCAGGAAACCAGGCAACCATTATGAGCTAATTCCAGCTCCCTCACAATCTCTCCCCTCTCTAGAACCCTCTACCACACCCCAGCCCTTCACCTACCACCATGCAGCACTCAGGGGACACTTTGCTCTCTTTTCTTCTTACAAAGTCCCAAGTCACTCTCCCTATAGATCCTTCTCTCTGGATCCTAGTATACACCCACTTATTTACCTGTGCAGGGCCTAGGCACCCAGGAGACTCAGAGCTCTCCAAAGGGATTCAAGTGGACCCCAGATGACAGCCACCTAGACACAAAGCACAATGAGCATTTCTCACTGGTCCCACCGGGATCCCTGCAGTACAACCCCTCCCTCACCAACACCTCTTACACTAATTCTCACCAAGCTGCTCTGAGGGTGCCCACTGGAAATTCTCAAGGTGCCTTCAAACTTTCTCTCCATGTGCATACCAGCTGGCTAGCCACCTGTCTGTCTGTCTGTCTATCTATCTCTATCTATCTATCTATCTATTCTATCTATCTATCTATCTATCTATCACTTTTTCCTACCTACCTACACCAAACTTCATATTTACCTCCCTAACTCCCTACCTACTTCACACCTCCTACTATCTCTTTTTGGCTCTCCAATATATACACTTCCAGGTACATTTTCTAGGGCCAAAGGGCCTCTATGGTTACCAGATGATGTATGCCATGGTCATCTGAGAAATGCTTTTCCATTATCCACCACCAAGCCTTTCTTTCATGAGCACTGAGTGTCTCCAATGGTCCACCCTGTACTGCCCTGAAGTCACAGGTACTGGAAGAAGACTCCTCTAACATCCTCCAGGAGAGAAGCCTGCCATTGCTTTCCACTTCTCCCTCCCTAACAAGCTGCCTGGATGCATCTGCTCTGATACAACCAAGAGAGCTCTCTCTATCCAGGCAGGCCTGCTCTGAGTTCTCAGAGGTGCAAGGGCGCCCATCACCCCAAGAAAGAGTGGTTTCTGCCAACCTCCATATTATTGTTACCAAGAATTTGTCTCATTAATCCTCCAAGACAGAAGTACCATCAGGAACAACTCCTCTGCTGTCCCCTCGGGCCTTTCTACACCTGGTGCCCACCCCAGCTATGGCCTGGGCATACATATAGCCTTAAGGGGTTCCCCTACATCCAAACCTGGCCTTCCCAGACAATGTGGAGCTCTGCACCCTAAGAAATGATCCACCCTGGCCCAAACTAGACCTGCTTCTGGGCAATCAGGGGCCTAGATTCCTGACTAAAGGACACACAGCTAACAGATACATAGAAACACACACACACAGAGAGACAAGCACAGGGGGGAGGAGGGAGTGAGGGAATTGGAGAGGGAGGTACAGACAGAGATGCGGAGAGGCAGAGACAGAGAGATCCTCTGATCTCCCAGTTTTCTGGGATCTTAGACTGTCCATCTTTTTATTCCAGGACCATGTTTATTCTTCCAGAAGTCCCTGGACATGCAGAGAAGGTCAGGTGTCTTTTGAGCCTTCATCCTTTGCTCATCTCCCTGGATGTTAGGGAAGGTAAGGGAGCCAGGAGAAGCTCTTACTATGCTGCCTGTTTGTGTGTCAGGTATCAGAGCCAGCAGGCTTTAAAGGAACCCAGGCCGGAGGGTTTCCTCACAGCCTGGCCTCTTTTGGACACCCTTGAGACTACAGCATACTCAGGCTGTTTCTATTCACTTTGAGCCAGAGCCAAGACACTGCCAAAAGTCCTTGCCCCATGGGGCACACAGTCAGGTTGCTTGCATAGGATGATGGGGGAGCCTCCCAGACCATTGAAAGGTTCTGGGGACTTGGGTGATTACTGACAGACCTGGGACTCCTCTGCCTATCTGAATCACAGCTCCTGGAGAGAGAATTTTCTTTAAAAAAATAAATAAATAAAAAATGGATGGGAAATAGAGAGAAAAACAACCCTAGACCTAGGAACAGGGCGAGGTGGGACAGGGACAAGGACATATCAAAAGAAGGAATGAATATTCCATCCCAACCTGCCTCCTTGACAACCAGGCCCTGGCTTGGGGCCCTGAATTCTAAGCACCTACTAAGTAAGCATCTCCAGGTGACCAGGAAACCAGGCAACCATTATGAGCTAATTCCAGCTCCCTCACAATCTCTCCCCTCTCTAGAACCCTCTACCACACCCCAGCCCTTCACCAACCACCATGCAGCACTCAGGGGACACTTTGCTCTCTTTTCTTCTTCGAAAGTCCCTAAGTCACTCTCCCTATAGATCCTTCTCTCTGGATCCTAGTATACACCCACCTACTTATCTGTGCAGGGCCTAGGCACTCAGGAGACTCAGAGCTCTCCAAAGGGATTCAAGTGGACCTGAGATGACAGCCACCTAGACACAAAGCACAATGAGCATTTCTCACTGGTCCCACCAGCATCCCTGCAGTACAACCCCTCCCCTCACCAACACCTCTTACACTAATTCACACCAAGCTCCTCTGAGGGTGCCCATTGGAAATTCTCAAGGTGCCTTCAAACTTTCTCTCCATGTGCATACCAGCTGGCAAGCTACCTGCCTGTCTGTCTGTCTGTCTGTCTGTCTATCTATCAATCTATGTATCTATCACTTTTTCCTACCTACCTACACCTAACTTCATATTTACCTCCCTAACTCCTACCTACTTCACACCTCCTACTATCTCTTTTTGGCTCTCCAATATATACACTTCCAGGTACATTTTCTAGCGCCGAAGGGCCTCTCTGGTTACCAGAAGATGTATGCCATGGTCATTTGAGAAATGCTTTTCCACTATCCACCACCAAGCCTTTCTTTCATGAGCACTGAGAGTCTCCAAATGTCTGCCCCTGGACTGCCCTGAAGTCAAAGCTACTGGAAGAAGACTCCTCTAACATCCTCCAGGAGAGAAGCCTGCCATTTCTTTCCACTTCTCCCACCCGACCAAGCTACCTGGAGGCATCTGCTCTGATACAACCAAGGGAATCTCTCTATCCAGGCAGGCCTGCTCTGAGTTCTCAGAAGTGCAAGTGTGCCCATGACCCCAAGGAAGGGTGGTTCCTGCCACCCTGCATATTATTTATTGCCAAGCAATTGTCTCATTCATCCTCCAAGACAGAAGTACCATCAGGAACAACTCCTCTGCTGTCCCCTCGGGCCTTTCTACACCTGGTGCCCACCCCAGCTATGGCCTGGGCATACATATAGCCTTAAGGGTTTCCCCTACATCCAAACCTGGCCTTCCCAGACAATGCGGAGATCAACACCCTAAGAAATGATCCACCCTGGTCCAAACTAGACCTGCTTCTGGGCAAACATGATTATTATGTGTTCTCCAAATGTGCAGCTGAATCAGGTAAGCTTTCTCTTTCCTTTTTTCTAAAAGAAAAATATTATTCAGGTAAGAATAAGACTTCTTCAGAGTGTTACAGACTCCTCCATAGAGAAACATCCAGTTAGGATGATGAGAAGGCAAACCTCATGAGGCTTTCACATTCCAAAAGCAGAAGTTCATTCCTGACAGGATAAAATCATAGGCTATAATGTAGCAGTAACAAAATCTCAAAGAAGAATTTGGACGCATTTAATGACTTTATACTGAGTGTCAGCTCAGGGTTCCTGGAGGAAAGAAGTCTGTCTTTAGAAAATTGGTAAAAGTTAGGACAAGAGATGGGGAAATTTTATGAATATCATGGCCCTAGACAGGTCCCAGGTCAAGCATTCTCATTAAGGGTACAAACTAGAGACCACCTTACAGAAAAATCAGAAATAGAATTCTTTGCAGAAGAATTGCACTCAGAGGATGAGGGGATTCCTCTGAGGACAGAAATGAGGTGGTATAATACCTCCTCAACCAGCACTAATCACCTCAAGGAACAACCAGGAGATGAGTGGATAAATGATGAGGGACAACAAGAACTTGGTGATAGAGAGCAGAGGAATATGATCTCAGTAAAGAAAGCTATCATTTTCATCATAAAAATCCTCCTAGGACAGAAATAGATGATATATTTTCCTCGGATACTGCTCCTTCTGCTTTTAAAGCAAAATCACCCAAGCTTGAAAGAAAAATGCCACTAGTTGGGTATTTTTAGGTGCCATAAAAGAAGCCAGGTTAAAAGGAGACTTGGACTTTTGCTTCCCAGTAACAATTTTTGAAGATGAGACATCCCAACGGGAATCTCTTACTTTAAAAACTCTTAAAGAACTACAGTGTTCTGTTCAGAGCATTGGACCGAATGCTCCATACACCCTGCTCATTATGAAAATGTTGGATAGCAAGTGCTTAACTCCTTATGATTGGCATCAGACTGCAAAGTCCACTCTTAGCCCTTGACAAATTATAGTGTAGAGGACTGAATATGAGGATAGAGCTAGAGAAGAGATTCAGTATTTACCTTCAAGAAGAAGCAGGTTAAACCTACTATGTCAATGCTCTTGGGTAGAGAAAACTATGCCTCCCCACTGGAACAAGTTGCGTTAAAAAAGGGAACTACTAGAAGAGTTTTCCATGATAGCAGTAGCTGCTAGGGTAAGGTTCCATCCTGGTGATGGAAAGACAACTTTGTTAACATTAATCAAACCAAAACAAGATGAGCCTATGAAGACTTTGTTGCTAGATTGAAGTATGCATTAGCCAGGATGCTTCCTCCCTCTGATGGCTCTGATGCATTATTAAAACAACTTGAAACAAAAAATGTCTATCCTCTCTGCCAGAAATTAATTAGATCCGTCAGAAAAACAGGGAGTGTGCAAGGTTACATTAAAACATGCATAGATTCCTCACCAGCAGTGGTCCAGGATATGGTCTGTGCTGCAACAATGCAAGGGCAACATTTTTGGCCTATGTTCAGAACCTAAATGGAGGAAGAAAACAAAAGTTTTTGTACTTTTGTTGTTCAAGGACATATGAGCTAGAAAAAAGAAGATCAGATTGTAAAATGGAGAGCACACTTCAATGAATAAAAATAAGAAAACTCAACTTCCAGTGTTAGGTCCACAGTGTAGGAAGGGAAAGTATTGTAAGAAATAGTGTAAATCTAAATTTCATAAGGTTAGAAGCACTCTGAAAGATGAGGAGATAACGGGGTGAGGTTCATGCCCTCTGCCCTGAAATTCAACAAATTGTAAAAAAGGGAGACAGAGGAAGATAAAAATAAACTAAATCCTCTGGACCCTGAGTTTCCCATCTTAAGGTTAACCAGAGCATCACCAGGAAGTGTAAGATTATATCCTACAGTAGAAAAACATAATATACACTTTCTTCATGAAGGAGTGCATGTAATAGATACAGGATTTAAAGGACCACTATCACCTCACACCTTTGGTCTTATATTAGGGAGGAGTTCAAATTATAAGAAAAATTTTATAGTACTTCCTGGAGTAATTGATTCAGACCTCCAAGGAGAGATAAAAATTATGACTAGGACATTAAAGGAAACAATTCAACTACATAAGAATCAATGGGTAAGCTCAGAGAACACAATTTCCCAATCCAATATTAAAACACATTAGAGGGGATACAGAGTTTGGCTCCAGACAAGTGGTAGCATGCACTCAGGATATTCCTAGAAAAAGACCCTTAAAAATTATACACCTAGAAGAAAAAACATCCAAATATTATTAAACACAGGAGAAATTATGTTGTGTATTGCAGGAAAGGACTGGCCTGGAACATGACCATGTCTTCTCTGTTGGGATTGGGGCTAGCATCCATCATAATTGAATGCTAAAAGTTAAAAAATCCTGACATGGGAATCTGAAATCAAAGTGGGTATTTTTCAAACCTAAATGATTTCCTCTTTGCGAATCTCCCTCTGAGGAAAAGATATCTTATTTGAAATGATAGTAAAATAAATCAAAGATGAAACATGGAATGATCAGCATTTTTGATAGGAGCTGATGATGGATTATATGCAGATAAAATTTCATTGATCAATGATGAGCCTGTTTGGGTGAATCAGTGGCCTCTAACTCAGTCAAATAATACAAGCTTTAGAACAATTAGTAGAAGAACAACTGCAATTAGGACATATTGAAGAATCTAACAGTCCATGGAAGACTCCTCTGATTGTCTTTAAAAAAAAAAAAAATCCGGCAAATGGAGACACAAGATCTTAGGGCTGTTAATAAGACAATATGGGAGCTTTATAGCCAAGACTTACATCACGACTGGCTGTCCAGAGAATTTATGATGGTATTGTTAAAAATTTAAAGGATTGTTTCTTTACTATAAGATTACAACCTGAAGACACACAAAGATTTTCCTTAAGATTCCCTCTGTTAACATTCAATGGTCATTTCAAAGATGTCAATGGAAGGTTCTTCCCCCAAGGTATGAAAAATAGTTCCACTCTCTATCAGAAATTTATAGATCAAGTCTTAGGACCTATTAAAACGAAATATAAGAAGGCTTTCATATTACATTACAAGGATATTCTTATAGCTGACAGAACAGAGGACTCTTCTGAATTAAATTTGAAAAATATCACTGAGGTATTGACCAGCATGGACTAACTATTGTCCCTGGTGAAATCAAACATAACAAGCCAATAAATTCTTCGGGAAAAAACAATTTGTAGTCTATCTCTTATATTTCAAAAATTACAACTTAGGATTGATAAATTAAAGACAATCAAACACTATTGGGAAATATTAATTGGATTAGATCTTATTTAAAAATCACCACAGGAAAATTGCATCATTTATTTTAGATTTTTAAAGACAGCTTACAAAAGAAGCCTTCAAAGAATTAAAATTGATAGAACAAAGATGCAAGACACAAAGGTAAAACAAATACAGTACCTAAAAACAGGGTCCCTTATCATATTTAAATCATCTTATATCCCTACTGCATGTTGATGGCAGGAAGGTGTACTAGAATCGAATTATTTCCAACATACTCAAGTAAAAATAATATCTTCTTATCATTTTGTGTGTAATTATTTAACTATTAAAGGGAGGTTAAAATCCAGAGAGCTACTTGGTAAAGAAATGCATGAAATTATCATTCCCTATAATAAAAAACAATTGGAGTATTTAGTTCAAACTGCAGATGATTGGGGAATTGCCTTAGCTCATTGTATGGGACAAATATAATATCATGTACCTCAACACCCTAGATTAAAGTTTATAGAAGAATCTGTCCTTCTAAAATAGAACTGGAACTTACTTCCAATGCCCTATGGTATTTACAGATAGGTCAACCAGTATAATTTCAGCCATCTATGTAAGAGATAGACCTGTATTAAAAAAAAAAAGGCAAAAGAAATTAGTACACATTTGACAGATATTATTGCAGGTATTTGTCACTTTGAACCCTTATTTGAAGTGTTTAATCTTTACACAGATTAAAAATATGTAGTTTATTTATTTCCTGAAATAGAGACAGCTCTTATATCCAGAAATTCCAAAATTATATCACTCTTGCTTCACTTGCAAATATAATTTGATCAAGAAAATGAAAAGAATTTATAGAATATATGAGAGGACAGATTGGCCTACCAGGTCCATTATGTTTAGAAAATGCTATGGCAGATATATTATCAACAGAAACTTTTGATTGCTAGTATGGTTGAACAAGCATTCTAATAAAATTCAGTATTTCATGGATAATATGTTTGATAAAATTGAAGACATTGTGGGTAACAACTCATGATTCAAATCAAGATACATAGTAAATCATTGATGAAAAAAAATATAAGACACAGATGGAAAAATTTGATCAAGTAATGATAAATATAACCATGTATCAAAAAATTGAGTTATTCAAAAAAAACTAAAAGTGACAATTTTTTCTGTGTGTGTGTGAAACTGAATGTGATTTAAAGAAAATTTTTGAGAAAATTGATCAAATTCATGGAAAAAAATGTTTGATAAAGATTTTAGAAAAAATGAGTGATGGAAATAAGGTAAATAGTGAAAATTTAATGAAAAATTTGAAAGCCTTGGAAAAATTTGATTAAAATAATGACAAAACAAACATTTATGCAAAATTTGAACATTTCACAAAATTTGAAAAATGATGAGAAAAAAATTTCTTATGAAATTGAATGTGATTTAAGGAAAATTTCTTATAAAATTGAAGATTTGCATGGAAAAAAATTTGATAAAATTGAAGTCATTGTTGAAAAAATTAGTGATGAAAATTGAGATAAATAGTAAAAATTTCATGAAAAAATAAGAAACAGACTTCATAAAAGTGGGATTAAATTCAGGACAAATACAAAAATTATAAAAGATTTTCAATCTTTTATAAAACAATTCCAAAAAAATTGAAATTTGACTTGAAAAAAATTACTTATGAAACTGAAAATGATTTAAGGAAAATTTCTGATAAATTGAATATTTACATGGAAAACTGAAAGACTGAAGACATTGTGGAAAAATCTAGTGATAAATATTAAGATAAATTCTAAAAATTTGAAAAATACAAAACATTTAGAAAATTTTCACTGAAATGGTAACAAATAAAACAAAGATTTTGAAAAATACAAATTTGTAAAAAATATACATAAAAAATTGATATTGAAAGTTTTGATAAAATTGAAGACATTGTGGTAAATCTAATGACTCAAATCAAGATAAATAGTGAAAATTTGATGAAAAAATAGCAAGCACACATGGAAAATTGATTATCAAAATGATGATGAATACAAAAAAATGTTGAAAAAGTTGAATATTTTTAAGAAATATTCCTAAATAAATTGAAAATTAATAAAGAAAAAAAATTTATATTATATTGAAAGTGATTTAAGTAAAATTTCTGGAAAAATGGATATTAGACCAAAAAAAGGTTTGAGAAAATTGAGTATACTGTTGAAAAAAACTAATGAAAAAAATTAAGATAAACTTGTTGAAAAAATACAAAACATTGAAAATTTATTTAAAATGATGAGAAATACAATATAAAATGTATGAAAAACTTGAAATTCATAAAAACTTTTCTTAAAAATTTGAAAATTGACAAGAAAAAATTCTGTTGAAATTTAATGTGAAATAAAGGAAGTTTCTGATAAAATTTAATATTTGCATGGAAAATATGTTTGTCAATTTGTGACAATACTGAAAAACCTATTCATGAAAATTTAGATAAATAGTGAATATTTGATAAAAAAAAAACAGGAAACATAAGAAAAGTTTGATTAAAATGACAAATGCATAAAATTTATGAAACTTTCTAATCTTTAAAAGATCATTTCCTAAATAAATTGAAGATTGACTAGGAAACAAAATTCCTTTTTTTAAAATGTATTTTAAGGAAAACTTCTGCTAACACTGAATATTTGCATGAAAAAAGTGTTTGATAAAATGGAAACAATGTTGAAGAAACTAGTTGTGTAAGTTAAGATAGTGAAAAATTAATGAAAACACATAGAAACATCCTGAATAAAATTATTGCAAATTTAAAGACGTATGAAAATGTGGAATTTTTTTACAAATATCCTACAAAAATTGAAAATTGACGAAGAAAATGTTACTTATGAACCTGAATATGATTTAAGAAAATTTTCTAATATAATTTGATATATTGTATGGAAAAATATTTGGTAAAATTGAAGAAAATATTGAAAAAAACTAGTGATGATATTAAAAATAAATATTAAAAACTTGTTGATAAAATGTGAAACACACATGGAAAAAGTTTGATTAAGGTAATGAAAAGTTCCAAAAAAAATGTATAAAAATGTTGAAACATTTTAAAAACAATTTGTACAAACAAATTGAAGGTTGACAAGGAAAAAAATTTCTTATGAAATTGAAGGTGATTTAAGAAAATTTCTGGTAAAATTGAATATTTGCATGGCATAAATGTTTGCTCAAATTTAAGATATTTTTAAGGAAACTAGTGATAAAATTTAAGATAAACAGTGTAATTTGATGATAAAATATAAAACATACATGGAAAAATTTTGATGAACATCATAAAAAATACTATAAAAGAATGAAAAATTTGAATCTTTAAAAAAATATATCTAAAATTGAATACGAAAATGTTTCTTATGAAATTGAATTTTATTCATGTATAATATCTGATACAAATGAATATTTGCATGGAAAATATGTTTAATAAAATTGAAGACATTGTTAAAAATACTGGTGATAAAAATTAAGATAAATAACGAAAATTTGAATAAAAACTATGAAACAAATATGGAAAAAGTTTGATGAAAATAATAAAAAATACCAAAAAAACGTATGTAAAGTTGAATTTTTTGAATAAATTCCTAAAACAATTTAAAAGTGACAAGTATACAATTTCTTATGATTTTGAATGTAATTTAAAAACAATTTCTGATAAAATTGAGTACATTGAAAGAAGTTTGATAATATTGAAGACTTTTTGAAAAAAAAACTAGCAATGTAATTTAAGATAGTAAAAAGTTTGTTGAAAAAGTTGTAATAATATTATGACCAAAGTAAAAAAAAAAAAAATGAAATTGTTGAATTAAAAAAAAAAATTACAAAAATTCAAAATTGACAAGGAAAAATTTTCTTATGAAACTGAATATGATTTAAGGAAAATTTCTGATAAAATTGACTATTTGCATTAAAAAATGTTTGAGAAATTTGTAGACATTATTGAATAAACTAGTGATGGGAATTAAGGTAAACATTACAAATATAATTTAATATATAAAATACTCATGGAAAAATTTTGAATAAAATAATTTCTACTAAAAAAAAGTCTGAAAAATTGAATCATTTTAAAACAATTCCAAAAAATGAAAATTGACTAGCAAATAACTTTTCTGTGAAATTGAATGGGGTTTAAGGAAAATTTCTGACAAAATTGGATACTTTGCATGGAAAACATGTTTGATAAATTTAAGACACTGTTGAAAAACTAGTGATGAAAATTAAGATAAATAGTGAAAATTTGATGAAAAAACACAAAACGAACAAGGAAATGTTTATTAAAATAATGACAAATACAAAAATTATGAAAAAGATGAATCTTGAAAAAAGATTTCCTTAAAAAATTGAATATTGACAAAGGTAATTTATTATGCATTTGAATGTGATTTAAGAAAAATTTCTGATAAAATTGGATATTGACATACCAAAAGTGTTAATAAATATCCATGACATTCTTGAAAAAAACTAGTGGTGAAAATTACTATAAACAGTGAACACGAATACAAAATTGGAATAAATAAGAAACACATTTGAAAAATATTTGTTTATAATAATGACAAATTTAAAAAATATATTAAAACTTTGAATCTCTTAATAAAAAAATTTATAAGAAAACTTGGAAATTGAAAATAAAAAAAATTCTTATGAAATTTAATGTGATTTATTAAAACTTCAGATAAATTGAATATTTGGATAAAAAATGTTTAATAAAATTGAAGACACTGTTGTAAAAATCTAGTGATGAAAATTAGGATGAATATTAAAAATTTGATTAAAAAATTCAAATGTGATAAAAGTGTGATTAAAATAATGACAAATATCATGAAAAAGTTGAAAAAAATTGAAAAGTTCAAAAATATTTTGTAAAAAAAGTTCACAATTTACAAGGATAATATTTCTAAAGAAGTTGAAGGTGATTAATCAAAATTTCTGATAAAAATTGAATTTGTACATGAAAAAATGTTTGATAAGCTTGAAGACATTGATGAAAAAACTAGTGATAAAACTTAAAATAAATATAGAAAATTTGATGACAATAGAAAAAGTATATAAGGAATATATGAATAAATAATGAAAAAATAAAAGATAAGAAAAAAATGGAAACTATTTAAAATAATTCCTAGAAATATGTAGATTGACATCCCCAATCCTCAATCCCCAACCCACCCAAACAACCCCCCCATCCATAATATAAAACATACCCAACCCTAAACCCAATCCCACACACTTTCCCATATTTCTCCCCCACAATAAATACCAAAAGTTCCTCCAATCATCCCCCCGCCTGTGAACTAATGTACATTCCAAACATCACGTATACACACCCCCCCAAATCATCTCCCCCAAACTTTCCACGAGACCCATCACCACCCTCAATAAATCAACACCTATCATCTCCCCACTCCCCCCCTCTACTTTCCCCCCAACTCCAGTCCCTATAAAAAAAACCTAAAACCACAACACACACCCAATCTCAATACCACTCCCAACTAACACATTCCAAATCACATATCAAAATATTCCCAAAACATACCCCAAATACACATATCCAACTCCCACATACACCCCACAAACCCCCCCTTCCATAATCCCCCAACCATCACCCACCCTCACAACAACTCCCCCCCCCCCCCCCGCACCCGCCCCCTCCTCCCCCCATCTCTCCACCACAACCATCATACACCTTCCTACAATCTAACCCTATCCTGTCCCCCTCCCCCCCCCCTACTTCCCCCAATTATTCCCCCCCCCCATATGAAGTAAAACCACCAAAACAAATCCCCAAACCACTTCTACCAATACAACCTCCCTTACACAGATCATTGTTAACCATCCCCCAACACACTCAAATTATCAACCACCCTACCCAACAATCCAACCCAGCTACCCACTAACAATTAATACCAACACCATATAGAATTCTGCCTCTTGTACATGGTGCCCTTCGATCCCACCCGCCTACCCCCCACCCCCCCCCCCTCTCCCACTCCTGATACCCCCCCCCCTCCCTCCCATAACATCCCAATGAAGATCGCCACTCACAAATTCGAGTGTATCACATACCAGTCTTTGTCACACTACCCTATATAAGAAGAATGCCCCAAAAACAGAGCTTTAACTCAAACACTTATTAGCAACACCCCTATCAGATAACAACTATCAAAAATTATACAAGTGTTCTCACACTCTCTCAAATACCCCTCGATATAGATAGAGTGCCTATAGATCAATGTTACTACAGAGTTTACTGAAAGTGTCCTCACACTCGCTCTCCTAAAGAACAGAACTAACAGGACTGAATAAGAATACACTGTGTTCAAAGTGTACCTCTCACGTTGAAAGCTAAACTGGTCCAAGAATATCAATTAGTGAATATATACACAACTAAAAACTCACACTTGTATAAGACATAATTCACTAACTATGTAACATATGTTCTCTCTATGAATTAACATCTAACAATAGTACGTAATAACCACTCTCTTCTCTCTCTCGCTCGCTATACTGAATAAGAAAGAAGACTCGCGCCCAAACACTCTCTGGAGTTGAGAATATCTCACCATAAGAGAAGTAGACACAGTTTAGATACTTACTCACACGTGCATATTAGTTGTATAGACAGAAAGACGCTAAGAGATTTATTTACACTCTCACTCGTCTGTTCACATCGATGCAACGACATGTCAGTGCACTACAGACCTCTCCTCCTAATATAAGCCCACTGTAATTATAAAAATTTGAGCATATCCAGTAATCCATGGTATATTTGTCGTGTCGCCTACACAATCCCCATCCCTGGACCTAGACCAATATGAGTATCTGAGCAAAGAGAGCATACCAGTGTTCACGACTGTCCACGTCCACTAGACCCCAATAGATCTAAAGTCCAGCCATCATAGTTGCCCTATAAACTCCAAATTGTCTAAGTGTTTTATACATTAATGTTGTGTACTACGCCTATAGGTATGATCGTCGTAATGTCCTGAAGAGTTGTCTTGTGTCTGAGAATTTGTACAGCCATAGTCGCTACATCCAGACACTTGATCATCCACTATGTCTCTGTCGACCTCCACTCTTGTCCCTAATGTCATTAGAGATATACACCGTAGATAGACAACTCGTACCACCACTACTTCCCTTGTCGTGTAAGAGAAACACTCTCACACACGACCGCTAACCCGATCTCACACTCTTCTTACACACATTGGACACCATCTAGTGTCCCTGTTATGCACTCAGTTAACACTTAGTTCTTACATGCTCAAGAAGCCACGCTTTCTGTACATAGACATTCCACAACTGTATTCTAGACACCAACCGTCCTTAAGCACTTTTAGAGATATTCGCTGTTTGTAACTACGTACTTGTATAAGTCATAAGATATTGCATCTAGAGTCTATCAAGTGCTCTCTGTCCCAGATGCTTGTCAAGGTATGTCACTTCTAAGCTTATCATGAGATGTAAGATTACACGACTATCATCGTTAATCAGAGGACTCCCTCTCAGAGTAATTTGTGTGAGAGTACTAAATATAATATATACGTGACCTCTTCTGTTTGGTATATTAACATAAGATGACGCGACCCATAGCACCCACTCAGAAATTGTGTGGCTATCTGATCGTCCAGTTGTGTGTGTGTGTCCACGCGATTATACCATTCTCTGTAAAATATAAAGACTATGTAATCGCATAACTCCCATGTAGAGTCTAACAGATACACCTCCTCAATCATCCCAGATATATCGTGTACTCTCCACTCTCTTGTGTGTGTATATATTCTGTGTGTCCTCTTATGCATTATATTGAGAAGATACGTGACTGATATGCAAGTTAGATGTTCATTCTGACCAATATGCTGTTCATGTAATCCTCTCCTCTATTAATATAGAGAAGTCCGTCATGTCAAGATAGACACACCATCCCTAGCACGCACCTGCATCCCCAAACAACTAGTGTGTACTTTCCTGCTCTCTCTCTAAACCTTCAATTACAAATCTCCCTAGAGATATAGATATGACATCTCTAGCTGCAAACAGATATAAGTTGCTAAATGTACTAGAATTGTGTGTGTGTGTGTGTGAGTGTGTGAGACTAAGAGAATCGATATGGAATAGTAGATTACATAATCTATCGCTATATACTGTCTGTGCCATAGGATAGAGATAGATGTGAGTGCCAATGCCCTTAAGATAAGACAATTGTGTGTCATATACACATCTAAGGAAGATATCTGTCAGAGAAATAGATGTCTTAATTACACTAAAGTGAAAGATTGTCGAATCTATCAAGACGTCACGAATTTTCTAGACAGATGTGAATTAGTATAAGTGTAGGAATATAGTGTTAATCTCTATATCCGGATAAGATCTAAGAGTGAAGTTACAGATAAGCAACCAAACCATAATTCCCAACAAACCAATTACATAATTCTGTTTGTCATAGAGAGGTACAATACTGTGCGTGTGCTCTCTCTCTGATCATGTTGTAAGACGCGGTATAGGACTAAGATATGTGTTATAGGTTGAGCACGTGTTACTGCGGTAAATAGTGTAGACTCTTTCTGTTGTGCAGCCAACTCCGAACGTAGATGATGTTCTATAACTAAGAGATGTGTGTGTGTGTGTGAAGTCTGTGTAATAAAACTAGTGTAATAGAAAAAGTATAGCCCTGTGTTCTATGTGAACACGCGTCTGTGTTCTCATATGTCAAATGATACTGTGCATATGTCCATTGCTGCTCAGACGTTTCAGTCGCTCTTTGTGTGTTGAGTGAGCCTGCTTGTCACTGTTAGTTGAGATACAGAAAGCCATGTAGAGGAGAGTTGACACCAAGAGAACCTCATTCTCGGCAGTGTTCCAGAAATTATTAATTGTTCTTAGAGTGATCATCAGAGGACTATCAAGTGCATTCGTGATCAGCACATTTGAAGAAGCGATAAGGAAAAAATTATTTTGCCAAAAAAAAAAAAATGTTTTAAAAAAAAAATTTTAAATTTAAAATTGAAAAAAACTTTTGAAAAAAATTTTTAAGGGAAACTTTTAAAAAATTTTTTAAATTTTTAAAATTTAAATTTTTAAAAAAAATAGGGGAAAAAAAAAAAAAAATATTTTTATAAAAAAAAAAATTTTCTAATAAAAAAAGTCTAAAAAAATTGAATCTTTTAAAAACCCTTTCCCAAAAAAATGAAAATTGACTAGCAAATAATTTTTGGTGAAATTAAAGGGGGTTTTAAAGGGAAAAAATTTTGACAAAATTGGATATTTGCAGGGGAAAATTTTGTTTGTTTAAATTTAAGACACTGTTGAAAAACTAGTGTTTAAAATTAAGATAAATAGAAAAAAATTTGATAAAAAAACAAAAAAAACGAAAAAGGGAAAAATTGTTTTTAAAATTTAATGACAAAAAAACAAAAATTATAAAAAAAGATGAATCTTAAAAAAAGTTTTCCCTTAAAAAAAATTAAATATTGACAAAGGTAATTTATTATGCATTTGAATGGGATTTAAAAAAAAAATTTCTGTTTAAAATTTGGGATTTAAACATCCCAAAAAGTGTTTAATAAAATCCATGACTTTCTTAAAAAAAATAGGGGTGAAAATTACTTTTAACAGTAAAACACGAATAAAAAATTGGGAAATAAATAAAAAAAACACTTTTAAAAAATATTTGTTTATAAAAATGAAAAAATTTAAAAAAAATTATTAAAATTTTGAATCTCTTAAAAAAAAAATTTAAAAAAAAAATTTGGGAAAAATTGAAAAAAAAAAAATTTTATAAAATTTAATGTGATTTAAAAAAATTTCAGTTAAATTGAATATTTGGGGTAAAAAAAAAGTTTAAATTTAAAAATTTAAGACACTGTTGTAAAATCTAGGGGATGAAAAAATTTGGATGAATTTTTAAAAATTTGATTAAAAAAATTTAAAATGTGATAAAAGTGTGATTAAAATAATGACAAATTTTACATGAAAAAAATTTTTAAAAAATTGAAAAGTTCAAAAAAATTTTGTAAAAAAAGTTCACAATTTACAAGGATAATATTTCTAAAGAAGTGAAAAGGGGATTTAAACAAAAAATTTTTGAAAAAATTTAATTTTTTACATGAAAAAAAGTTTGAAAAAGGGTTGAAGGAAAATTGATGAAAAAAAAATAAATGTTTAAAAATTAAAAAAAATATAGAAAAAATTTTATGACAATAGAAAAAAAATATTTTTAAAGGAAAATATGAATTTTAAAAAATGAAAAATAAAAAGATAAGAAAAAAATTGGGAAACTATTTAAAATTTAAATTCCCAGAAATATTGTTTGGGTTGACATGGAAAAAAAATTTTTTTTGAAATTGAAAGTTTTTTTTGTAAATTTTTTGATAAAATTGAATTTTGTGCCCCCGAAAAAAAAACTGTTTCATAATTTTTTTTTGGGCAATTTTTAAAAATCTAATGGGTAAAATTTAGAGAAAATAGAAAAAATTTGATGAAAAAAAAAAAACATAATTTTAAGGGAAAAAATTTTGGAAAAAAATGAAGAAAATGAAAAAAATAAAAGATCATTTTAAGAATTTTTTTTAAATAATTCCTAGAAAAAATTTAAAAAATTAAAGATTGCTTAATAAAATTTCTTACAAAACTGATGTGATTTCAGAAAAATTAAAGATAAATTGAATATATGCAGAGAAAACATAATGTTTGAAAATTTTTGAAGCTTTGTAAACAAAAAAAGGATAAATATTAAGATAAATATCCCAAAAATTTGATGAAAACTTTAAGACTTAATGAAATAAGAATGTTTGATTAAGTTGGAAAAAACTCAAAAAAGAGTGGGAAAAAAAATTAAAAACTGTTTTTTTTAAAAAAAATTCTAAATAAATTAAAGATTGCATAGAAATTTTTTCTAGAAATAAAATGTATTTTGAAATTTTTAAAAAATTGATAGTGATAGAAAAATCTGTCTAATAATTTCAAAGGCTTTGTTAAAAAATTAAATGCAAAAAAATAAAGATAATTATAGCAAAAATAGGAAAAAAACATAATGATATAGGAAGTCTTGATTAAATGATGACAAACACCAAAAGTTAGGAAAAAATTGAAAATGTTTTTTAAAAAATTTTCCTTTAAAATTACCAAGGAAGACATTTTTTGAAAGTATAAGAGTTCAGAAAATTATTTTAGATTATGATACATAAAATTATTAAATTTAAATGTTACTTATATGATCTTTTCATTTTTTTGATCATATTATTATCTCATTTTTAATTTGATTATTTCTCATTATTTGTTACTTGATATATCATTTCCTTTTTTTTTATTATTATTTATTGATAAATTTTCGTTGATTTTATGTTTTTTTGATTTCTTTTTATTTTTTTTGATATTTTTTATTTTGTCATGATAATATTATTCTATTAAAAAATTTATTTTGTCTTTTTCATGTTGTTTATGTATTATATTTTTTATATTGTTATTTCATTAGGTTTATTATGATTTTATTATTTCATTATTATGAGTTTTTATTACTTTATTGATTTTAATCTTTATGATTAGTATCTTTAAGGTATATTAGAATGAAATTAAAAGAGATGTATTATTCTTTTAAAAAATATTTTCGTTTCTATACTTCGGGGGGAATAAAAATAAAATAATTCCATGGTGTTTGGTAAAGTCCTGGGCATAAAGGTCAATCTTTATTGCATTGACTTTGGGGGATGAATGAAGCTGTGAGGGGGTTTTTAAAGAAACAAAAGGAAATAGTATTATGTACGGTACTTTTAATTTGACTAGACGTCATGTCATATACAAAAATATAGATATATAGTCTATGCATATTCATGTAATGTACATCATTTACCTATGTCAGTATACATTAATAAAATCATGGTATATACATAGTTATAACATGGCCATATACTAGTTATATGCTTATACTAGTCATAAAACTAGTTATTACACAGTCAAAGCATACTATAGTGTGGCCCACTTGGAGTTTACTTAGTTCAGTACAGTAAACACACCCAGTTTCGATCAAAATTTAAAAATAAAATATATGTACATGTGAACATGCACAGTTCCATCATGTTACACTCAATATAAAAAACGTGAACATGAAGGGTTCCTCAAAAAAATTTATTTTAAGTAATTTTAAAAATTTTCAAAAAAAAAATTTTTAAAATATTTAATTAATTTTAAATTATTTAAATTTGGACATAAATTTCAAAAAAATTTTTAACTTTTTTACAAAATTTTTTTAAATTTTTCATAATTTGTTTTCAGCATTAACTTTAAATGTATTTTAAAATAATTTTTTTTAAATGTTTGAAAAATTTTTAAAATAATTTTAAAAAATTTTAAAATAATTTTTAGGTCACGTAGCCATCCCCATAATTTCGGAAAGTGTCTTTTTTATTTTTTAATTTTCTCACTTTACTTTCATCGATAGATCTGAAGAAGTAATATTTCCATTTTTTTTTAATAGGTTCCTTACCCTATAAATTTTTAATGATTATGTTTAAAAAATTATTGTTAATTTTAATCGAAAAATTTTAATATTTCCATTATTAATAAAATACTCAATGTGACATCCCAAGCTTCCATTTCGGTTCACTAGAATATCAGTAACATGAACCCTACCTGTTTTCCCCCTGTTATTTTCCAAGATACGAGTGTGTCACACTTTTTTTTCCCCTTGACATTGTTAAAAAACCCAGCTGTGTTGCATCAACTGCTCTCTCCCATGCTTTTTTCACAACAAGCTGTCTGTGTCCACGGGCTCTTTCCCGGATAGTGTCAAAATTATGCTGTTTGGACAATCCTCTTTCCCGTTTTTTGGGGACACCAGGATGTGTCACAAAAACTCTCTTCCCCCGTTATTGTCACAACCCATTTTGGGGGTTTTACCATGCTCTTTTTATTGTTTTTGTCAAAATGAGGCTGTGTGGGGGCCCCACATCTTTTCCTTTTTGTGTATAGTCCCATGCTGGTGTGTGATACCAAATTGCTGTATGTGTCACACACACCTTTCTGTGTTAGTTTTTCACCCATGTGTGTGTGAAAAAATATTTCTTTTCTTGTGTAATAGTGACAACCACTCTGTGACTTTAAAGCCAAAAGTTTTTTTTATTTTTTTCAAATCAAACTTTGTTTTTGATTTACACACAAGAATTTTCCCAAAATTAATTTTAATTTTCCTTTTTTAAAATTTTTCCTTCATTTTTAAAAAAATTCAAAAAGAAAAAATTTTAAGAATATTAATTTTTAATTTTTTCATGATATTTAATTTTT
Organism: Mastomys natalensis; assembly: GCA_021653895.1. Taxonomy (NCBI): domain Eukaryota; kingdom Metazoa; phylum Chordata; class Mammalia; order Rodentia; family Muridae; genus Mastomys; species Mastomys natalensis. The sequence goes on along the minus strand of JAJTUV010003962.1, from coordinate 1,360 downwards.
TATCGTTCTGTGATTTTTTTTTTTGAAAAATTTTTCCACAGGGAAATAATTCAGGAATATTAAATTTTTGTTTTTGTTCATGGTATTTAAATATTTTTTTTAAAAAAATTTTTTCCTGATTTTTAAAAAAAAGATTTCTAAGAAAAATACTTCGGAATATTACATTATTTTTTTTTAAATTTTTTTTTTGAATTTTTAAAAAATTTTAAAGAAAAAAATTCAGGAATATTGTTCCAAAGTTAAGATAGAACTATTACTTTTTTATTTTAAAATTTGTGTTTGCCCGGCAGTGGGGCGCACTTTGGGGGAAAAGGCAGGGGATTTTTGAGTTTGAGGAAGCCTAGTCTAATGAGTGAGTTCCCCGGGCGCCAGGGCTCACAGAGAAACCCTGTCTTGAAAAAACCCAAAAAAAAAAAACAAAAAAAAAAAAAAAACAAAAAAAAAAAAAAATAAAAAAATAAAAAAAAAAATATGTGGGCATAATAGATTTTTTCATTGTATGAAACTGAATCGTGTCAATAAATCAGCACCAAAAAATTGTTTGGGAAATTTTTTTTGGGGAAAAAATATCAAAAGATCCCTTTCCCTGTGTAGTTTAAAAGTACATGGAAGAGATGGTTCTCGTTGGGTTCATTGAAGTAAACCCAAACCCTTAAGTAAAATAAGTAAATCATTAAAACCCTAAATGAAAAATAAAAAAAAAATAAATAAAAACAAAAAAAGATTAAAAAAAAAACAAAAAAAAAAAAAAAAAAAAAAAAAACATATAAACACAAATAAAAAGAAAAAAAATAAAAAAAACGGAAAAAAAAAAAAATAAAATTTTAAATAAAAAATATAAAAAAAAAATACAAAAAAAAAAACAAAACAATAAATAAAAAATTTAAAAAAAAATAATGATAAACAAATAAAAATGAAAAAAAATAAAAAAAAAAAAATTAAAAACAATACAAAAAAATAAATTAAATCAAATTAAAAAAAAAAAAAAAAAAAAAATAAAAATTTTAAAAAAAAAAATAAATAAAATTTGAATTTAAAAAAAAGCAATAAAATAAAATATTTAAGAAATAAAACGGTTTTAAAAAAAATTTTAAAACCCAAAAAAAAAAAAAAAATTAATAAATAATAATTAAGAAAAAAAATTTAATAAATAAAAAAAAATGGGGTAAATCCCATGTCCATTTTTGGTATTTCTTTAGCGAAAATTTATCTTTTTTTTTACTAAAAGGGGTTAAATTGCTGCGGTTTTATTTTTTTCCAAATTGGGGAAACCCCCGTAGAAAAAAAATTTGGATTGTTCCCGGGGGACCTTTTTCGTCACTGTTTTTCTCAAAAAGGGTTTTTTGATGGCTTTTTAAAC